>JAWPHD010013601.1:0-67073 GCA_037043455.1 Cyrtodaria siliqua | reverse complement strand
GGGCGCATATACATTGTCCAGGTCCATTTTCGGACATCCGCCGTCGCTATACCGGAGTATCCCAGACGGAACGACTCCATTCGACGAGGGATCCGACACTCTCCAACGCTCACCAGGTCGAGTTCGGGGGGATTGACTCGGCAAAACCCAGCCAGTAATTGACCCACAGACAGTGTCTTGGTCACGTTCTGTCCTCCGCCGTCGGCAATCACGAGTATTTCCGATGGAATGACTAACACCAGCCGACGAGTGGTCCGACGCTCCCCAACCGCGGATTGACTGAAGGTGACAAAAACAGCCGGAAATGAGTCCACATTTATTGTCAGGGGGCCTTTCGGGACGGAACAATTCATACCACCCGACTGGGGTTCGGCCCACTCCAACCCCCACTAGGTCGAGTTCGGGTTGATTGACTCTGAAGGTGACAAAAACCAGCCAGGGATGATCAACATACAGAGTTATGGGCCGTTATGGGACTAAGCCGTCGGCATACCAGGGCCTTCCTGACGAAACAAGTTATACCACCAGACTGGGGGACTACCCCAAAAGATCAAGTTCGGGCGGATGGTCTCAGAAGGCGACAAAACCACCCGGAGCTGGGTCCACAGACAGTGTCCATGTTTGCTCCTCTGCCGTCGGAATACCAGTGTATTCCTAACGAAACGACTCATACCACGAGACTTGGGGTGCGACACACTCCAACCTCACTAGGTCGAGTTCGGACGGAATGATTCCGAATGCGACAAAAACCACCCAGACCTGGGTCCACAGACAGTGTCCGTGTTTGTTCCTAAGCCGTCGATATACAAGACTATTACCGACGGAACGACTAATACCATCCGATGGAAGGTTCGACCCACTCCAAACACCACCAAGCCGAGTTCGGGCGGATTGACTCTGGATGAGACAAAGACCAACTGGAGATGGGCCCACATACAGTGTCAGGGACTTTTCGGGCATCTGTCGTCGACATACCATAGCATTCCCGACGGACCAACTCATACCTACCGACTGGCTATCCGACCCACTCCAACAACCACTAGGTCGAGCTCGGGCGGATTGACTCTGAAGGCGACAATGAACAGCCACATCTGGGACCTCAGGCAATGTCCGTGTTTGGTTCCCAGCCGTCAGCATATCAGAGTATGCTCGACGGAAGGGTCCATACTACCTGACGAGGGGTCCGACCCAATCAACCACACCAGGTCGAGACCTGGTGGATTGACTGAAGGTGACAACAATCAGCCGGAGATGGGCGTACGTACAGGTGGCATTTCGGGCCTCTGCGAATCGTCATTTAAACTTCGCGTAGTGGAGTCATAATATTATGACCGGCCGGGGGTCACTTTTCTCTAAAAAATAATGACCGGGGGTCGTTATTCTATGGGTCACAATTCTTCGCGAGGGATCATTTTAATTCGCGTGGGGGGTCATAATATTATGACCGGGGGAGGGGGGGGGGGGGGGGGCGGGGGTCACTATTTTTTAAAGAATAATGACCGGGGGGTCGTTATTCTATGGGGGTCACTTTACTTCGTTACACCGGCATGTTCTGAAGGGAATACAAATTAATATTCTCCATTTACTGATATTTAGTATATGTGGCAAGTTCTGAAGGGAATGAATAAAATCATTTTTTGATATTTTTTAACATGTGGACACACCACCTGATATAAACGTTCCATGCGGTCCTTTTCATTCATTTGGTTCATTAAGACTAGCTCGACCTCTAGTCCAATGAAAAACGTCGTTATATAATGGTAGCCGTGAAAATAGACTGGTTTAAAACCCATTACTAAGAGCAAAATATGTGCAAAAATCAGTTTACTCAAATTGGGACAGGGCCCAACTTGTTTCCATATCTGCCATACAGTTACCAATAGTTTATTCTTTTTTTTTATAAACGTTATGCAAAATGTGAAAATATGTACTTACTTTGAATAAGTTTCTTCATTACCTGCCATTCCCTTTGTTTGTTGTATCGCCGGTTTCGACAATGTTGTATTCAATACGAGAGGTGTTCAACTTATTACGTAACACCTTTGTTTAAAATGCTTTTTTTCAGCGGAAGTGATTATCATAAAAAATGCGTGAAACTGTTATTTAGAACGTATACATTTAGAAAATAAATAAACATTTTGAATTAGGTGCATGCTATTTTTCAATTTTAAGCCTATATGTTTCTATGTGATCGTATGTTTATTTTAAGACAAAAGTATAAATGTTGAATTAAAAGTTCGAATTTTATCGCAATATTAAGAAATTAAAAAATGATAGAAGAGTTTGCCCTTATGTTAGCGATGATTTTATAAATTAACCGAAATAAGCATGTTATTTATACTTTGTACGACAAAAAATGGATAGTTATTTTTGTTGTATTATCACATACCATATAAAGATATTTTTGGTCATAATTTTTGCTTTTCATCATTATTTGCAAATGTGTGTTTTTTGCCCCTAAATCTTAAGTTATGTTTTTTTTTCTTTTCCTCTAAGAAAGTAATGCAATTTATTTTTTTATAGCGGAGGATATCATAACAAAGCCTGTAGCTGATGTTTCGAACTAGAAGTTTTCAAAAATTTAGTAATTTTCAAAGTCAGATTTCATGTTAATTTTCCTTGAAATCTTGAAAGTCGACGATTAGCAAAAAAAAAATGCATATACAAATGTTTACCTTCATAACTGGGCATATCAGACTACTATTACCTTAAACGAACATTTACAAGCATTTTTTTTTAAATTGTATTGCAGTTCATCATTCTCTACCCTTATTCAAAAATACGAATGCAGCAAAATTAGGAAGCACATAAAAGTTCATGTCATAATGTTTTATTTCGAAGGAATAATTAGACTTGACATTAAAATAAACATATTTGACGAGAATGTCAATATATTTGAAACAGTTACAAAATGAAAGTGTTACGTTTTAAGTTGAACACCTTTCGTAAATGTGATATATTATGTCATTATATAAATAAACATGATTTGATAACAAGCTTGCATTAAAACTTAAATACATTTATCTCGTCGATGTTATTGGACAGGTACTATAATTGACTGACTTTTAGAATATGTTGTTTACTACTATTGTCATGTACATGCGGAAAATGAATGTTTAAATACTAAAAAAAGAGTATGATAATGGACCTTTGGAAACGGCCGAGCACGACACATACGAAATATTGCAGTCTCGGTTTGATTGAGACTGTTCATGAGTGGTAGTGAAATATGCTAGCTACCGTTCAAGTCCTCTAGCCCCGGGTTGAGCAGAACTCAATATTCATAAAATCAACAGCACAAAGTTTTAACCATCCCGAAGATGGCATGCATATGGCGGTGGACATGGAGTTATCCTTCCTTAACGTATTCCCCATGTCGTACGGCGTATGGTCACTAACATCATCAGTGACAGGCAATTACGTTCGGGTACTAGTATTGTTTCGGCTCATATGTCTGTCTCCCACCATCCTACAGGTTATTTAAAAATAACTATTAACAAAGCAGCTTTCTAACACCAAATACGTTTGATGGAATAATAGCATCAAAGCAAACCAACCTTTAATATGTTGACCAACTTAATTTTCTGGTATTTTAGACTAGCGTAGAAGGGCTCAATTCCTTGTTGATCGTTGGTATGCACCTCTCCGAGAACGATTGCTATAGGTGTAAGGCAGTCAATGAATGTGGAGCAGTGTCGACACGTGCATATGTTCTGGTTCAGGGTAAGTTTTTCTCACAGGGGCAACCGTTTTCCTAAAAATGTATATCTGTGTACATAAAGACATAAATTGGAAACTTGCAAGTACTTAATATGTATGTTAGGATGTTGGCATCCTCATTACAAAGTAAGTTAACTGCTTATAATTAGGCATCTAGATAAACCATATATATTTGGAAACATTTATAAACAGTTATAGTTGACACAAATAGTGATGGACAGAAATGATTTGTAATAAAGTATCTGAAACACATATACACTATTCAACTTTTATAATCGGTCAATTTTCAAAGAATTATCTATTTTTTAATAATTCATATTTTTATTTTAAATTTTAACTGACATCGTTTAGCAAATATCGCTAGCGATTTATAAACGTAATCTGCCTTGATTGGACTAAAATCTTGTTGATAAACTTAGCCAATATAGGTGGCTTTGAAGTAGAATACCGCTTAAGCCAGTGCTAGTGGGTATGAGAAGTGTTACTTCTTTCATTACTTCTCATGAACAGACTCAATAAAACCGAGACTGCTGCTTTATTTTCTTAATTGTGTTAGTTGCTCTCAAAGGATCACCTTTATCAGTACTTATTAATAAAATACTGGCGGTGATTTCCAGTGTTTAGTATTCGTGTTATTTTCAACCAAACCTGGATGACCGATTATAAAAGTTGAGCAGTGTATTTAGTATATTCGCAATCTGGTTGGCAATAATATTTGTAATATGTGACGTTTATCTAATAAGTTGACTAACGCTTGTTTTCATTTTAGAACAATGTGAAGAAATAAAAGACAAAGACGAAATTGCGCCATCGATTTTCAAACCTGTTCGCGGTATTACAGCAAACGTTGGCGAAAATGCAGTGTTCACGTGTGGTGCAAAGGGAACGCCAACACCGGAAATGAAGTGGTATGCATCATAAGTAGGCCATGCATACTGTTTTATTCTACGTTTCTTTTACTTCTTTTCTCAAGGTCATCATTGGCTCGGCACACATCAGAGGCGAATTTATGGGATATGATGTCCTCATTTTAAATAAAGCATTGACAAATGACCCACTTTTGCCTTGTTGGCCTCGGCATCAATGTCTCGTGTCTATTATTTCAAACACACTGTAAAAAAGGATAAAAATATCGGACAGGGAAAGCAGCATTCAAGGACGACAGTCAACCACAAAACACAAAAACAAACAAGCAAACAGACAAACGAAAAGACAAAAGTAATACAAAATGCAAACGACATCACAAACACAAAAGGGTTGACAATAGGGCTACCGCCTTGGAACGGTCAGCGGCAAAGTAGGCCACTGGGGATTTAAACCGGTTCTAGGGTGCACCAAACCTCACACTTACCCTACTGTCATCCCATTAAAACAGGACAGTGTAAATAAAGAAATCCCCGCCATGATCTAATCTCTAACCAACAAGGCAGCATCAATAGGCAATATAAGTAAAACACAAATATGCTCGTGTAAATATAATACAAAAAAACAATAGCCTAGAAAGCCACAATGAAGGTACTCAATGACTTTGCAGAAGCCAGAGCAGTAAGAGAATAAACCACTAAGGGCACGACAAGAAAGATCATGGACAAACATCAAACGCCACCGTCCCAATGGGCTTTAGGTAGGCGTCATCACAGGGTCCACAGCCTGTCCGGTCATCGTACAATTAAAGAGGAAAGCATAGTGGCGAACTGTAAAAGGGTCCACCACCAAGCATGCAGTACGTTGCAAAATGATAGGGTCATAACCTCTTTTGATAAACTTTTTAACAAGTTTAACAAAGATAGTATGAAAGTGATCATGACCAAGAATCTTACGAAGTTTATAAATCACATCACCATAGAAGTCAGGTTGTGATAGTCCTTGTCGCAGAAGAGTCCTTAAATTACATTTATATTTGGAAAGAAGATCAGGGTTACGATAATAAAATTTTGCAAAGGTTTTACGAAGTTTATGGTAACGGTAACCCTGATTGAGTAACTTTTTAGTTATACAAAGATTACGAATATTAAAGTCCTCAACTCGAGTACAAGCTCTAGAAAAACGAATAAGTTGAGACAGATACACTCCATAAGAAGTTGCTCGGGGAACATCCCCATCCAAGTGGGGATAATTAACAATGTCAAAATTAAAATCATCTCTCTTGTCATAGATTTTGCTAATTATTTTACCATTTTCAATCGAGAGATCTAAATCAAGAAAAGAAGCGTTATTATCAGATATATTTTCTTTATTAAGCCGAAGTTCTTTAGGATAAATATTATGAACCATAGTTGGAAAGAAAGGGTTGTCAATGTTCAGTATGTCATCCAGATACCGAGAGGTGTCATTAAAAGCTTCAATAATATCTGCCTGGTTATCTGGTGAAAGACTCAACATGAAATCCCTTTCATAGCAAAATAAAAACAAATCTGCGACAAGTGGTGCATAGTTCGTACCCATAGGGATACCAACAATTTGTCTATAAACGGTGGTACCATACCTGACGAAAATATTATCTAATAGGAAGATGAGTGCTTCACAAACTTCATAGCAAGTCCACATAGTATAATTGTCTAAACTGCCGTTAGTGAAAAACGCTTTAATATTATTACATGCCAAAAATGTAGTATTTTCTCTAGCGAATGTTTTTTGAATAAGAGAAATTAGCTTGTCTTTAATAAGATGATGTGGTAAGGTTGTAAATAGTGTAGAAAAGTCATAGGTACTTAATGATGAAACTTGACCTTTATTGAAAATTTTATCAAGAACGTCTCCTGAATTTTTTATAGACCAAAATAAATTAATCCCAGAGTTTTCATAAGTTTTATCACAATATAGTTTAACGTGATCTTTAACGGCAGTAAGACAAGAAGTTAAAAGTTTGGAGATGTTTGTTGTCGTGCAGGCACTAGAATTAGAAATAAAGCGAGCCTTATATGGATTTTTATGTAATTTAGGAATCCAGTACATGGTAGGCAGTTTATTTTGCTTATCGCTTACACCAGCCTTGAAAGTAGTGCACCGAGTGATATGTGCGGAAACAACATCATCCGCAGTAGAATTAACTGGAGTATACGAATTGGTGCTGCCGAGTTCCAGAGATAAAACATTGACATAATGTAGGCGTCAAACAATACTTACATTATTAGCTGCTTTATCTGCAGGAACTAAAACAAATTTATTATGAAATTCCTGAATTCCCGATTTTAGATTACGAAAGGAAAACCTAGCTTAATTACAAATATTTTTTACGTTTAAACGTACGTATAAGTCTAAGTAATCAATAGACACCATATATTTGCTTGTCAGGAAAAAGGACGCAGAAGAAGTCAATATCTCCGAGCGAATTACTATCGATGTAAAAGATGGCAAGTCTACTCTCACGATACAGAATGCAACTCTGGACGACGCTGGTATTTATGTTTGCATCGCCGAGAATAAAGGCGGCAAAGTAGACTCGTCTGCTTCATTGAAAGTAAAAGGTACGTAAACTCATAGGCCTATCAAAATATACAAAGATAAAATTAAAAAAGGTACCAACTTATAACGGTCAGTAGCAACAAAGGCGGATAAGGGTTTAAACCGGGCTCTACGGTGCAAAAACACCCGATTGTATAAACTCACTGTCAGTTTATTAAAACTGGATAGATTAAATAAAAGAATCTCCGCCAGGTGTCATATTTTTCACCAATGGAAGCTTATTTTTGCATTGAAAATATCTACGATTATGTTTGTAATTGTTTTTATCAGAAGCTTTTATATTATATGTTAATCATTACTTGATTAGGCATTTGTTTGCTAAATTAATGCATATCACGTTAGAATTGTTAGTATTGCTTTTTTATATTTCCCCTTCTTTACCATTGACACTTTACTCATGTCGACATTTTAGGTTCAGTACATGCAGGAGTAGATATAAAAGTCGAATAGAAAAATGTAGCATTCAAGAACCTCGGTCAAATAAAAGCTTTCATCAGCAATAACACGGATCAATAAAAGGCATTGTATATGACATCCCACACATAAAAGGGTTGGTTGAAACATATTTTATTTCAACATTTTACCATATATATATATATAAAATTCTTATAGAGTTCCTCTCCTTAAAATGAGTTGACAATATGGCTACCGCCTTGGAACGGTCAGTGACGAAACATGTTTACAGATATGTATGAGATTAACTAAACATTGAGCCGTTAATTGTATAACTAACACATTAATTAATTCACATGCAGATACAGTAAAAGAGAGCGAAACAGCAGTGAAAGTAAAACGTGATCAGCTGAACAATGGTTTGCAGAAAAAGACAAATGATGAAGCCAAACACGATATTGCGTTGGACGACATAATTGTAAAACAATCTAACGAAGTTGACTCTAAGGATGCAGCAATAGCCCTGTCTGCAATAAACAATGCTACACCGAAGGATGAATCTAGGAGTAGTAATGTATCGGTAAAAGAAACGTCAGAGAGTACGCATATCTCAGAAAATCAAGTCAACCGTATCGACGATAACACAATTACTGCCTCTGGAGAAAACGAAGTTCCGACAGAACGTTCGCATACTTCAACACTTCCTGATTTCAAACAGCTTCCCAAGTTTGCAATACGTCCACTTTCGCAATGGGTGATGTCAAGTAGTGCCTTAAACATTTCTTTCGAAGTTGTAACGTGTGCCGATCTTGAGGTTAGCTGGTTTCACAATGGTGAGGTCGTCTCTGATGGTAAGTTTTTTGGTTATTCATATATTTCTAACTAGTATTTTGAATTGTTGACTCTACATTTGCAAACATTATGTTATTGTGAGAACTGTGTATGTTTTCCTGTTTTAGGACAAAATTATATATACTGTGTGCAACCATATTTAACTACTAAACTACTGTTCAATGTTTAAGGGGATTTGCGTTTAAATAAGAATTTAAAATACAAATACTAAGATCGAAACACGGTGTCGCATAAGATCGCGCGTATACACTTCTGAAATTAAATAATGGTATGAAATATGAAGTGTTCTTTATGAGTATGTCAGTGTTCGTATATGTAAAATTAGTGATGATACATATGTCAGAACTGATTTATAGCTGTATGAATTTTCATCACGGTTAATAAAATGCAGGTTAAAGTTAAAGAAGGCTTCAGTGTTAAAGGGCATATTAGGATTACTGAATATATTGGGAAATAGACATGTAACATTTCGCTATCTATCTCCAATTACTTGCAAATACATATAATGACATTTGTTGTGTTCAAATAAAATATGGCATTGTATCTGAACACAAAGAAACTGATAAATACATACTTTTGTTTGTTTAAAGAACATTTAATTCAAAGACAAATTTAAAAATTACAACTATAAACCTATCTTGGAAATCATGTGGAAATCACTACTATGCAATGAATGAGATCCGTTAACATCTAAACATGCAGTGAGTTCGTTCCAAAATGAAGGATCAGAACATCTTTTGATAAACGTTTTAACACATTTAATAAATCTTGTAAGTGATCATAAAAAATAGACAAGTGTGATACCGTTAGAGTATATTTTAGTCCATTTAACCATTGCACTGTTGCAATTATTTAATGAATGTCTTCTTGAAAACTAAGTACAAACCCATGTAAACTCTGACCAGCCTGAAAGTAGACCGGAGTTTACAATTGTCTCAAACAATTAGCATTACCTAAAGCAGGCTAAGCGTTAACAGTCAAAAACCCATTACAATGAGTGAAGTAGATTGACAATGCCATATGTCTAGTGCCCTAATATACATTTAGAATCAAACGTCAAAATAAAGTCAATTTTCAACTTGAACATAAAACAGGTAGACGCACGTGTCTTACTGTAAACCATATAAACAGCAATATGTCACCAATTATTACAATATTATGAATTACAAATTATAAATAAGTGGCAGAAAAAACAACTCTAAAAGCAATCCTCTTATAGAAATGGTTAATGTTATTAGATATTATTCTCTGGACTTAAACAAATGTAACGTATGTGAATATAAAGGCTGCCGTAAATGTTTTGTCCTCTGCTTTTACGAAGGAAAACAGAGGCACATGTACATAGTGGTCATTCGACCATCCGTCCGTTCGTATGTCACACTTTATATTGGCTGCAACATGCTATTCAGTTTTGAAGGGATTCAACTCATCTCTGGTAGGATTGTTTACCATCACGTGCAGATGATCATATTCGACAATGTTTACCGCAGTTATGACCTTTAAGGTCCCTGCTAATACGAACTTTGTGATCGCACCTAGTCATTTAGTTTTGAAGGGATTCAAACCATATTTGGTAGGATTGTTTGACATCCTGGGAAAAAAACATTTTACATCGCCATTTATATTGGACAATTTCAACTGAAGTTATGGCTATTTTAGGACCAAGTAAAAATAATCACAGCTTTTTTTCTCAATTTAAATTATAGTCGGATAATTATGTCAGTGTATAGTACATATGTGTTTGTATATAAATGCAAACTTTGTTCCTATCTTGTATATACGATAATATTGTTTGGTAAATGACTCGTCCGCCATCTGTAAGCCTTCCCGCATAATGGGCAACGGTGAGCCAATATGGTCATGTAATATGTTTAGTTTGTTCTGCTTAACGACACGTTGGCACGTTGTAGATTTAAAATTACGTTTGCTTTAGTGTACCTCTGAGAGGCATTTCTCTAAAGCATATTTGGAAGTGTTTTCCATGCAAACATCACAATTGTATGTGTTACACATTGTGCTCCTAACTGACATATCTTTAAGAACGCTTTATTGCTCGTCTTGCACTTGCTCTGGGATAAGATGTTTAGGCCGGGCATGCTTTTTCATGCCACTCTGTTTAGTCAATGTCTTTCCACAGTCCACACATATAGCATATAAGTCTACATTTAGATAGTGTCTTAATTTGAAAGCTACACCGTATTAAAATGGGGCAGAATAAATTGAAATCGATGCATAATACGCCCCAATGGCATATTTGTTCAGCTGATTGGTGATCATTTATCAACTACATGAAATACAGATACATTTAAATGATACATATCTTTGAAAAAGTGCTCGTCCGCCGTCTTGTCAAAAAATACACCGTGTTTAAAATATCAGCGACACCGTGTTTCGATCTCGACAGTGATCATGTGAGTTATTCCACTTAAAGGTCATCTTGTGAATGCAAGTTCCTAAAACTAAATCCAGATATGAAATTGAAATAAATTTAATTGACCGATAATATACATATTATTTATGAAACTAGGCAGAATGCGATGTGTTATATTTCTCACATATTCATACCCAACTATTGTTTTATCTTTTCAGAACGATTCAAGGTTGATGTTCAAGAGAGATCAAACTGAAAACTCAGATGTATTTTAATTTAACACTTCGGAAAGATATTCAGAAAAGAAAACGACAAGCTAAAATCAATTTCACAAGAACAAATATGTTCTGAAATCTTAATGAGATCACGTGTTTCTTAATATGATAGTTAAACCAAAAACATTATTTAGACAAACACCCAATGTCCTGCATGCAGTAGTATTCTCCTTTCCGGAATCCACGATGAATTCATTAGTCAGCGAAATGTTAAATGATAACTGTAAATCTGTCATAAATTAATATTGTTTAATTTAAAACATTGATTTATTGAATTTAGTAAATACCATACTGTAGAGAGTTGTAAAGGTCTGCGCATATGTACCATTAACCGTACAATAATGAAATTATACTACCTTAAAATGCATGTTAACTGGAGATTGTGTTAAACTATTTAATAGAAGATATGTCTATGCAACAGAGTAGCACTACTTTGCAGAATGCCCTTACAAAACTGCCAACCATATAGTATTCCTCAAGGGACATAATAATTTAGATGGTGGTTCACACATACATGTACCGATTTAGAAAATGATATAGCTGATTGCATGTTTATGGATTGTTTATTATCAAAAACACTATAAAATATAAAATCCAGAAAAATCATTGTTATTATTTTCAAAAGCGAATAGATCATTATGTCATTAACAGCTGCATAACTAATCATGCATGTTGCATGAATATAAAAATCAAGTTACAGTTAGACATTTTGCATTAAATCAGGAAAACTGAATTTAAAATTCACACAGCCGTTCTTATATCTCCGCAAGGTGTATGCCACGGAGTTTGGGTCATAGCGGTAACAGTTTTTCTTGCTGAAATTCGTATAAATGCTAAAAAGAGGATTGCTATGAAGCAACGAACATAAACAAGAGAGAAAAACAGGTTGTATTAAGTCTATTCACGAAAAGCAATATAAGTTGCTGCACCTCGCATGCCCCCTAGCGCCGGCTTAAGCGGTATTCTCCATTAAAGTCACAATGGTTGGACTCGAAACCCACAAAAAACCAGACAGTAATAACACTACTCATTCGTATTCACGGCGACTTCCAAAAGACGATACACAACACTTAACGAACGACAGCGTGGATGTCAAACATACTGACAAGAGGATTCATTGACGGCCACGCACACAAACAAGAGAGAGAAGTAGTAAACTAGGTTGTATTTAGTTCATGAGAGGTAATATTTAAAAAATCAACACCTCTCACGTGCTAGCACCAGCTTAAGGTTTCGGTTTACGAACTGAAAAATGTGCTTTGAATCATATACCGGTCACCTTTTAAATACTATCTGAAACCGTTCACCTCTTTCTCAGGCCAATCGTGGAAAGTGGCACTGGTAGGCGCACGCTATATTCAGCAAACCTCAACAGCATGTGATATTTTGCTTTAAATAAATGTTGTAAATTGGATCCCTTTGAAGCAACAAACACAAACAAGCGACAAAAGTAGCAGACTCGGTTTTATGGAGTCTATTCATGAGATGTAATTTAAAGTGCAACACCTCTCACGCCTCCTAACACCGGCTTAAGCAATATTCTACTTTAACGCCGCAAAGACTGGGCTTGATGATTCCAAAGGACCAGTAAGTAATAACAGTACTGATGAAGCCAAATGATTGGGCTTGATGATCCCAAAAGACCAGTAAGTAATAACGCTACTGATGAAACCATAAATATTGGGCTTGATGGTCCCAAAGGACCAGTAAGTAATAACACTACTGATGAAGCCACAATGATTGGGTTTGATGAACCCAAAGGACCAGTAAGTAATAACACAACTGATGAAGCCACAATGATTGGGCTTGGTGATCCTAAAGGACCAGTAAGTAATACCTCTACTGATGAAGCTACAATGATTGGGCTTGATGAACCCAAAGGACCAGTAAGTAATAACACTGCTGATGAAGCCACAATGATTGGGTTTGATGATCCCAAAGAACCAGTAAGTAATACCACTACTGATGACGCCACAATGATTGGGCTCGATGATCCCAAAGGACCAACAAATAATAACACTACTGGTGTCACAATCTTTGGAAGCAACGAAGATCCCTTGGAACCAAAAACACAAACAATATAGTAAAGAGGCATACTAGGTTTTAATTGAGTATGTTCATGAGTTGGTATATAAGATGCAACACTGCTCAAACACCCTAGAACCGGTTTAAAGTTATCCGACCATGTTTTGTTTCATGAACATGTTTATGTTTATTTAAATTCAAATCAATACACAACAATGCAGGTATGTACAATGCACACATTGCAATATCTGTGAAAAGACAGAACAACATTTTTAGCTCGACTATTCGAAGAACAAGAGAGCTTATGTAATCACCCCGGCGTCGGCGTCGGCGTCGGCGTCGGCGTTGGCGTTTTCGTCGGCGTCGGCGTCCCAAATCAAGGTTTGCGTGTAAGCTGTGTTTACAAATCTATATCTCTTACATTTCTTATCTTAGCACAACCACATTTGTTCATGGGCTTCCTTATAGCATAATCTTAAGGGCTGCATATGCAATTCTGTTTCCTGTAACCCATGGGCTCCCATAAAATGATAGCCCATAAAATGTGTCCCATTTCACATCAAATTTTGCGTGTAAGCTGTGTTTACAAGTCTATATCTCTTACAATTCTTACCCTAGCACACCCAAATTTGGCCTTTAGCTTCCTTATAGCATTATCGTAAGGGCTGCTTAAGTAATTTTGGTTCCTGTAACCCCTGAGCTCCCATGGAACCCAAATTCTGATAGCCCTTAAATATGTCTGTTTCACATCAAATTTTGCATGTAAGCTGTGTTTACAGGTCTATATCTCTTACATTTCTTGTCCTAGCTGAACTAAATTTTGGAATTGGTTTCCTTATAGTATGTTGTAAAGGGTTGGATAAGTAATTTTTTCTTCTGCAAATTCTGGGCTCCCATGGAACCCAGATTGTGATGGCCCATAAAATGTGTAATAAAGGCAGATCTAGGGTTGCATGTAAGCATATATATATCTATAATTTTGGTTCGGGATTTGTTATAGCATTATGCATCTTATTACTTCACCCATATAGTTTATTTATCACTATAACTATGTGATGAATGATTACATCAAACGTATTTATTTTATAAGGTATATCAGTCTTTTCTAGACGCATCAAACATTTCTAAAATGTTCCAGCTCATGATAAACATGTAAAATCACGCAAAATATGTTGTGAGCACTGTGTTATTCAGATCGTAAGAAGATGGATAAAAATATCGGACAGGGAAAGCAGCATTCAAGGACGACAGTCAACCACAAAACACAAAAACAAACACGCAAACAGACAAACGAAAAGGCAAAAGTAATTAAAAAATGCAAACGACATCACAAACACAAAAGGGTTGACAATAGGGCTACCGCCTTGGAACGGTCAGTGGCAAAGTAGGCCATTGGGGGGTTTAAACCGGTTCTAGGGTGCACCAATTCTCACACTTACCCTACTGTCAACCCATTAAAATAGGACAGTGTAAATAAAGAAATCCCCGCCATGATTTAATCTCTAACCAACAAGGCAGCATCAATAGGCAATATAAGTAAAACACAAATATGCTCGTGTAAATATAATGCAAAAAACCAATAGCCTAGAAAGCCACAATGAAGGTACTAAATGACTTGGCAGAAGCCAGAGCATCAAGAGAATAAACCATTAAGGGCACGACAGGAAAGATTATAGACAAACATCAAATGCCACCGTCCCAATGGACTTTAGGTAGGCGTCATCATAGGGTCCACAGCCTGTCCGGTCATCGTACAATTAAAGAGGAAAGCATAGTGGCGAACTGTAAAAGGGTCCGCCACCAAGCATGCAGTACGTTGCAAAATGATAGGGTCATAATCTCTTTTGATAAACATTTTAACAAGTTTAACAAAGATAGTATGAAAGTGATCATGACCATGAATCTTACGAAGTTTATAAATCACATCACCATAGAAGTCAGGTTGTGATAGTCCTTGTCGCAGGAGAGTCCTTAAATTACTTTTATATTTGGAAAGAAGATCAGGGTTACGATAATAAAATTTTGCAAAGGTTTTACGAAGTTTATGGTAACGGTAACCCTGATTGAGTAGCTTTTTAGTTATACAAAGATTACGAATATTAAAGTCCTCAACTCGAGTACAAGCTCGTGAAAAACGAATAAGTTGAGACACATACACCCCATAAGAAGTTGCTCGGGGAACATTACCATCCAAGTTGGGGTAATTAACAATGTCAAAATTAAAATCATCTCTCTTGTCATAGATTTTGCTAATTATTTTACCATTTTCAATCGAGAGATCTAAATCAAGAAAAGAAGCGTTATTATCAGATACATTAGCTTTATTAAGCTGAAGTTCTTTAGGATAAATATTCTGAACCATAGTTTGAAAGAAAGGGTTGTCAATGTTCATACTGAATTGAATTTTGAATTGGTTATTCAATTTGAATGGAAATGTTCAAATTAATCTGGTGCTGAACCTAGAATTGCACTAGTCCTTCATAATAAGACGTCGCATTTTGTATATTTCACATTTCTTATCTCTTTTTTCTTTTGATTTTTAACATTTGTTTTGTATTTAGCCTAAATGTGAACAGCAGTCAATATGAAAAAATAAACATCACAAACTTGCAGATTAAACGTGAAAAAAGCTTCTGTATTGATCTCAGATCTCCGAAGGGCCCAGTGAAACCTAGCTATTATTTTTCAACATTTCAATTAAACATGTTAAAGAGAATCCCAGTTAACATGGTTAACATGATAATAAATGTAATAACAGTCTCGAAAGAACAGAATGTAGTTAGAAGAGTTTATGGATGTGTAAACGTCTTGAAAATTGGTCGGCATCACATGTTTGGTTTCATACTGGTATGCTTCAAACTGCAATAATGGTTAACGACGTTGCGTCGATACAGTAAACCATCGCCTCTCACCGCTGCTGGTTCGAATCCCACCGGGAGCTCAACTTGTAAGTGAGGAAGTGTCGATTCTTACGGATGGCGGGAGGTATTCAGTACTGGTTCTACCCAGGAAAAGCGGGTGGTCTGCCTCCACCATAACAAATCAACCGTCATATTTAACCTTACTCGTACTTGTGTTGAAAATGACGTAAAACACCACCTCCTCGGTAGCTCAGTGGACAAGCCTATGCTTTAGAGCTACAGACCTCATGTATTATGGGAAATCTCATCTCGATCCGTATGAGGCTGCTGTCCCAATATAATATAATACTTTGTGTAAAATAAAACTGTATTTCATTCATTGATTTTGTTTCATTCTTTCTTTTTTCATCACAATGAACATGTTTAATAATATGAAATGAGTATATGTTTTATTTACAGTAACTATAATTATGTGATGAATAATGTTATCAACAGTGTTTGTATCTTTTTTTTTTCTTCAAAGAGAAGCATGCTTCCTTACACTACAGAGATGTGTCCCAATAACGCAAACCAATGTACAAAAACTTGTCAAGATTATTTATAATTTAGATTACCGGTAAACATATTTTATTTCATTTTTTTACATAATTATAATAAACTTCCATTCTTGGCGTGGATCTCAGCTCTAAAAGCATTGACTCAAAGCGCCATACAAAATATGTAGGTAATTTTTATAATTCTTATAATTCCAACATTTCAGTTAAAAACTTAAGATAATCCATATTAAATAGTATAATTGCTGTGAAAGAAAATATGGAAAATGTAGCTGGAAGAGTTTATGGATGTGTAAACTTCTTGAAAACCATGAGACATGATATGTTCATCCTTCGTATACTTGAAACTGCAGTATATAGTGACCGATGCATGTCGACCTATCCTTGGCATCTCCCTCCCTTCTACGTGGGTTTTGATTCTCCTGCTTCATCACAATATGTAACACGTTTAATATAAAAAATATTTTAATCATTTTATCTGAGGTTGCTGTCCAAATATAACCTAATATGATGTATTAACGGGACGTAAAACCTAATTTCATTCATTCATAATTGCAATGAAAAGAAATATAAAAAGATCGGACAGGGAAAGTAGATTCAAGGAGGACAGTCAATCACAAAACACAGAAACAAACACGCAAACAGACAAACAAGAAGGCAGAAGCAATAATAAATGGAAACGACATCACAAACACAAAAGGTTAGTTACACATGTATAATAATGTGAAATGAGTAACACTATAATTATGTGAATAACTTTAGCAAATGTTTGTATGTAAAGTTGTGTATGTACAGCTCTGTAAAATGCCAGGTCTCAGTCACGAGTCGAACCTGGATCTCTTTTCTTGAAAGAAAACCTCCCAGTGGGTGGTGTTGTGATAAGAATGAACCTACTGCTCGTTACTTAGCAGAGGGGTAGGGACCCCGAAAAGTAACCCACCTGTTGACCGTGGGTGGCGACCCTTGTCGTTGAAGAAGGGAATCCTGGTGGTTGAGTGACGTGGAGATCTGGTAGTTATCTCCGCGTTACAACACACCACTTTGGTCCGGAACCTGGATCTCTTTTCTTGAAAGAAAACCCCCCAGTGGGTGGTGGTGTGATAAGAATGAACCTACTGCTCGTTACTTAGCAGAGGGGTAGGACCCCCGAAAAGTAACCCACCTGTTGAACGTGGGTGGCGAGCCGTGTCGTTGGAGAAGGGAATCCTGGTGGTTGAGTGACGTGGAGATCTGGTAGTTATCTCCGCGTTACAACACACCACTTTGGTCCACTAGACCGGCGGTTAGATTAGCCCGATCTGATCAATCGGTTTGTCACGCTAGTTATACGGGATCCTAACTTCTTGTTTAATTCACATCTCCCTCAGTCCCTCTCGTTTAATATCTTACTCCCCTTTTATGTTGTCCCTTTTAAATATAATATAGAAAGGATCCTTTATGGCGGTGGCGCTAGGGCTAATCATGTATTTCTGAACGCAATATGGCTATACTTTAGGCGGAACATAAGTGCGACTCTTCGTATTTTTAGTTAAGGGGAAATTAAGTTTTTAACTGTAAGCTCAAAAAACATCATACCTCTCTGTTAAAATCTTGACAGCCGGTGTGCATGTAGAAAAATGCACCGTGAAATTTACTCAATCTCAATAATTAACTACAGCTAGTGTTTTCTCCAATAACCATTGACTATAACAGATATTATAGTCAGTATTATGTCCGTTGGATGGTATGAGGGTCTGATGCGTTATTTTTATATGAGTATACTCCACGTGTTCTTGGCATTTGTCTGTCAGATATCCACAGAAAATGCCCCCTTGTTGGACTCCGAGGTGAGTGAGAAGCGTGGAGAATGAATATCAATTCCCCATCATGGGACCCAAACACGCACAAAAAAACTACTCCTGATATTAAATGATTTCGAGAAGAGTCCGAATCTGAATATGAATCTCATTTAAATTGGCCTTGTTTTCTCAATAGTATCTCTCTAGAGGATGACAAACCTACAACTAGACTCTCTCCTTTTGCCTTCTCCAAGGCTTTACTTGGCATCGCCGGTGAGCCAAGGAGTGTTAAAAAACTCAATAATGGAAAACTTCTTGTTGAGTGTGCCAAACAATCACACTCTGACAATCTCCTTAATATTCAAACTTCCATAATCATAAGTCTCAATGTGTGACTGAGGTAACGCGCATCAGTACGAGGCGGGGTGGCAAACTCACTACTACCAGTACTTTTGTGCTTACTTTCAGCACATACAATCTTCCAAAGACCATCAAGACTGGATATATCATTCTACCAGTTGACCCCTTTATTCCAAACCCTCTTCGATGTTTTAACTGTCAACACTTTGGTCACCATAGAGAAAGATGCAAGCGAGCTGCTCCTGTCTGTACCCTTTGCGACCAGGAGGGTCATTGCGAAAATCCCGCCTCTTGCGTTAACTGCAAGGGGACCCACGGGGCTTTCTCTAAGGATTGTTCGAAGTGGAAGCACGAGAGGGAAATACAGAAGGTTAAGATTGAAAAGAATATTTCTTTCCTGAAGCTAGAAAATTTGTTGAGAGTCTTACTCCGCCCACTCCATCTGGCAAATCGTATGCCGATGCGAATGCTATTCCACTCTCTGTTCGTAATCATGTTCCAAGTCTAAAACACCTTCACCTACTGCATCTACTTCATCTATTTCAAAATCGACGGACTCTGGTGCAACCAAGAGTCCACCAAGTTCGTCAACAAGCAGAGCTGCTGCCACGGACGTGACAGCAAGAAAAAAGAAAACTCCCGAGTTAGGGAAGCAGTCAAAAGGATTTGGTGATCCGATTGTACTGCACAACAGATTTGGAGACTTGGAGATTGAGGTTGATGATCCAGCACATCTAGAACTCCCAAAGTCTCCAAGGTCTCCAAGGTCTGCCAACCTCAAATGCCGTAAACCCGTACTTCCGCCGTAGTGACATCAAAATCAAATAAGGTCATTCAAGGGGAAGCTGAATTTATGACCCTAAAACCTTTTTCTTAAGTTTGTTCTGAACGATGATTTATCACATAGCTTACATCATGAAAGTGAAACATAACACCATTCTATACTTTCTGTATTCCACTGGGCACTGGTGGTATAACTATGCAAATTATTACCGAATTACACAGCAAAAGTGTAAAATATTTAGATAAGTCATATGATTTGCTTGGAATGTCATGATACATTCAGAGTTGAACGTTTTTTTTTCCGTGTAAACAATACGATACTAATAAACTATTAAACTAATTCGTAAAATGCATGTTAAACAATGGTCTTCTGGTTTAAAGTGTCTTATACTTTGTAACAGTAATGCATAATTTAACTGTGGCGGTCTTATATCGATGTTAACTGACGACATCACAGAGAAACCTTCACATTGTATCGTCAACTTGTATATGTATTTTTTTGTGATAAATAGAACAATAAAGCAATAAAAAATGCTTACCGACCTACCCTATATTTTTTAGAGCATGCAATAGGAAACACATCCGTTTTTTCTTTTTGACCTTAGTAACAGTAGGGCAGGTTTCCAGACGCCTATGTATCATCTCTCTCTCTCTCTCTCTCTCTCTCTCTCTCTCTCTCTCTCTCTCTTTCTCTCTCTCTCTCTCTCTCTCTGGAACAGCTCTAAATAGCATATACTGTAATGGGTTCATCAGCTTAGTAAGCACTGCTCCTTAAATACTTTATGATACATATGCTTGCACTCACAGGGTGTGGTATCATATACCCCTATAATTATATACCTATAATACATATATATTATCTGTATATAAACAGGGCCTTTCACAGGAATGTTTTAAGAAGTAGGGGCATAAGTACGGACGACAAACTGGGGGATGGACCGATGAAAAGAAAATATATGTCATATATCTAGTATCATAAGAAACTACTGTGAATTTATTATTTTATTTCATCTATTAATTTAGGGGGAAAAATAAAATCTTTAACGTCATCGATAATCCAATTGATCTAACATGCATGCTGGTAAAGCTGCAATCTTTTAGTTTTCCAATTACAAAAAAACACTAATTATCAAATAATAATTGACGTATCCCATTACGATAGTATACAATGATAGAGAGAAGAAGAGATCTTACCCGTGAGGGTGTGCAGCGGTATAGAGAGACAGAGATAGTTATAGTATATGTATTTTTACTGAAACCCCAGCGTTAGGTAGAATCTACCGTGATTGTGTACCGTCATTATGTATAAACTGTAGCCCGTTAGTATTTCCTCTGCTTCAAGATAAAGGTTTCAGCACTCTGACCAATCACTGATCTTATTTTTACATGTAAAGCTATTAACAGATGCACCAAATTCAATATTTGAAAATTAGGAATAAAAGTTTTGTTCTCTAGAAAGTATGGAAAATAAATACATTATATAATTATTTTTATATATCTGTATAGAGTAATGTTTAATGTATTTACATGCCAAATTTTATGGTTTAAAAATTCTTTATTGTTTAGAAATTTGTGATTAAACCTCTCGGAGCAGCATAATGCATAACATGATCAGAAAAGATTCTCTGGGGCCATTTTCTTTTTTTTATACTCAACCCTAGCCTTTAACTAAGATATTATATTCTTAGGTCACTGATATATTATATCACTATCTCTTCTTTTCTTTATCCTTCTATACTATCGTAATGGAAGCCTTTGGATTTTATTTAAGAAATAATAAATACGTACATGTGTTTTTTCGGTGAATAAAATACAGTTAGGAGTTCGGATGCGTAGTAATTAAATCACGAGTGCGTTACGAACGATTGAGTTCTGCTCAACCCGGGGCTAGAGGGCGTGATCGGTAGCTAGCATATTTCACTACCGTTCAATCAAACCGAGACTGCAATATTTTGTATGTGTCGTGTTCGGCCGTTCCAAAGGTCCATTATCATACTCTCGTATAGATATAAAAATCGAACAGGAAAAGCAGCATTCAAGAACGACAGTCAACCACAAACATACACAGAAACAAAGCACAAATTTAAAAATGAATAAAAGGCCAAATAAAACGTCACAAGCACAAAAGGGTTGACAATAGCGCTACCGCCTTGGAACGGTCAGTGGCAAAAAAGGCCGCGGAGGGTTTAAACCAGGTTCTAGGGTCACCAAACCTCACACTTACACTACTGCCAACCCAATAAAACGGGACAGTGTAAATAAAGAAATCCCCGCCACGAACTAACTCTAACCAGCAAGGCAGGATGAATAGGCAATAGAAGTAAAAGACAAAGATGCTCGTATAACTAAATACAAAAAAACAATAGCCTAGAAAGCCGCAAAGAA
The DNA here is from genome assembly GCA_037043455.1 of Cyrtodaria siliqua. Lineage (NCBI taxonomy): Eukaryota > Metazoa > Mollusca > Bivalvia > Adapedonta > Hiatellidae > Cyrtodaria > Cyrtodaria siliqua. The sequence continues at coordinate 45,251 of JAWPHD010013601.1, read as the reverse complement.
GGAAGGTACTCAGTGACTTGGTAGAAGCCAGAGCAACAAGAAAATAAACCATTGAGGACACGACAAGACAATACTGCAGACAAACATCAAACGTCACCGTCCTTGTGGGTTTTAGGTAGACGTCATCATAGAGTCCACAGCCTGTCCGGTCATCGCACAATTAAAGAGGAAAGCATAGTGGCGAACTGTAAATGGGTCCACGACCAAGCATGCAGTTCGTTGCAAAATGATAGGGTCATGCCACCATAGAAGTCAGGTTGTGATAATCCTTGTCGCAGAAGAGTTCTTAACTTACTTTTATATTAGGAAAGAAGATCAGGGTTACGATGATAATATTTTGCAAAGGTTTTACGAAGTTTATGGTAACGGTAAGCCTGATGGAGTAGCTTTTTAGTTATACAAAGATTACGAATATTAAAGTCCTCAACTCGAGTACAAGCTCTAGGAAAACGAATCAGTTGAGACACATAGAACCCATAAGATGTTGGTCGGGGAACATCCCCATCTAAATGGGGATAATTAACAATATCAAAATTAAAATCATCCCTCTTGTCATATATTTTGCTAATTATTTCACTATTTTCAATGGAGAGAAGTAAATCAAGAAAAGAAGCGTTAGTTTCCGAAATATTAGCTTGTTAAGTTGAAGTTTTTAGGGTATACATTATGAACCATATTATGTTGTAAGAAAATGTGAAATAAAATATGTTTAAACCAAAGAAAGTGTTCTTTCATAGCAATATAAGCTTACCGCGCGTGTGTCGTCTTCGCTGGCAGGTGGTAAAAGCTGGAGTGAAGTCTTGGTGTGAGCTTTGGCGTCAAGTTTTGGAGTCAATATTTGGAGTCAGTTTTTGGAGTCAGTTTTGGAGTGAGTGATTCATTTTGTGTGTATAGGTGGGTGGGGGGGGGGGGGATTTGAATTGATATTTTATATAATTTAATTCCTTTTGGTTTTAAGGATCATTTCATTTTCACAACAACTGACTCCAAAAATTGATTCCAAAAATTGACTATAACGCTCACTACAAGACTCCACTCCACCTTTAACAACTACTCCGCCATATTTGTATATTATGTCATTATGTGCCATGAAATATGAATGAATGTTTTATAACATATTGTAAGTTAACTATACATCTCAGACTCTGGTTCCATAACCATTATCATCTCATAAACATGGTGAATGCTTATCAGTGAGCAGTAATAAAATATAGCTGGGCAATGCTGACCACTGACACACTCCAAGACTCAGAGTCATTAACAAGTGTTTATTTCGACTAGTGAATTAAGAGATTTCTTAATTCACAGTTTCGACAACCTGCCGGAAGAATTACTGTTAATGTTTATAACAAGGTGTGTCGTCAGGCTGGATATTTTCAGTTTGAAATACCAATCTGATAAGGGGAGGACATATACTTTCTATGGTTTGGGATAAAATGCAGGACTGTATCCTAACTTAATTGAGTCTAGTAATGCCGGTCATGCAATTTTTGGCTGGTGTGTTTCAAAATTGTTTGATGATTGCTATGTTAATTACCATCAGTGATAGACTGACAAGTAGCTAGTCTGGTTTGCCATAATCACTGTCTAAACAAGGTAACTGACAACACTGACAGTATTTGTCAAAAAAGTATCTGTTGTACAGAAAAATGCAAAGATCTCTAAACCAAAAGGAAGTGAATCATATAGTCAAACGAATTTCAAATTTTTCACACAAAAAACACACAAATTGACTCTAAAAACTCGTTCCAAAAAATGACTCCAAAACTCACTCCAAAGCTCACTCCAAGACTCCACTCCAGCTTTAGCCCATGCCGTCTTCGCTGCTGGGGATGTGATCATATCACACTTAAATAAAGACATTATATATTGCCAAGTATTCACAATTCATGTGTAACAACTTGCATACATGTACTGGTAAATATTCTTATAAACACTCCTAATATTGTTTACTACTAATATTGGTTTATACGCTGTATTCATTTGAATATTAATAATTACACGGTGCATGATCAAAACTAATTTTCACGCATAAAATATACGTTGCCTGAATAAGAACGGATCGGATAAAATATGGAGCTGGAAGGTGATGAGTGGCTTAAAACGGGGGCAAAACCGGCAACAGAACCGTAAGTTCAGTTCATTTTTACTACCACGGAACACTAGTTTATGCTAGATTTAAATTTATAGCTAAATATAGTAGAGAAAGTAAGTCATTTTCGCAAAATTAGCATTTGAAATGGTGCACTGCTGTACGGATTTCAGTATTGACAATACTTAACAAACATTTTTACATTATTTATACCATTTTGTATGCCTTTGTAAGCGAGGATAGATACATTAGCATCCATAGTTGCGATATTAGTAACCATGAAGTGTTTCACGGTTGTATGATGATGAAATATCGGTTCATTTAGAGGTACGTAATATTTTCAAAGGCACCTAGTTTGCGGACAACAAGGAAACTCACTTTTTATCCAATAGGGCACCCAATAAGTAGCTGCTTTTGTCATTGCAATAAAAACGATTTCATCTGAAACAGAACATGGTTAAAACTTGTGTATGTACTAACTAAAGTCATTTATAATATATTTAAGTTAATATAAGTTAATGGTTTTTTAAAGTCATTTTTAATATATTTAAGTCTAATACATGTATTATCTGATTCAGAATGTTTGTTTGTTTAACGCCCTTTATCATTACAGGCCTGCCAATACTCAGGCTTTGAGCCGGTAATTTGCTGCTTCTTTTATAAGTTTACAAGCTTACCGGCGTTTTTGTTAATTGATTTAATTTAGTTAAGTATACAGGAATTTGAAGTTTGCCTTGTTCTTTTAGTATGTTTTAAAGCGTAGATATTCTTATGTTTTTTTGAGAATGTATCGGTCACTTGTAGGTAACGCGACAGTTGCTCACTCGAAGTGTTTATTTGTACAAATGTTAAACCACATACTTAATAACCTCTGAATAAAGTTATAAGATCTGCGGCCAATCACTTTAAAATGTACAAATGCCAGCATTCAACTATTAAATGTATACAATGGACAATAAATACAGCTCGTTCATTTTGATATACACATATACAAACATAGAAACAATGATATATTCGCACATATATATATGCGAATATATATGCCTACATATATATAGTGCATATAGTTATATATAGTGTATATGTATATATTGCTTGTTATAACTAGTAGAATTCGTATGGCGGTTCGGAACTATTTGCTAGACTGTGTGCAGTGTATGAATACGTTGTCGTTAACGGTGGAACGAACGCAATAGTCCCGTCTAAAATGCCCAGCGATGCTTTAAAACGCCCCTTTAAACCCTCCTTTAAACGCCTAGCGCACCTTTAAAACGCCCACCGCGCCCACAAGTGCTGTGAAAACAGAAAACTGAAATAATTGACAGGCTCCATGAATTTGAGAGAGCAAACCCCAGTCAATTAATCCAGTCAACTAACAGGTGTCAAGACAACAATACAGTCTAGGTGTGTCAGAGTAGTGCAACCATTTGTCAACTGATTGACGTGTTGGTGTTCATTTCTGCTACATTTCCCGCCAAATGCAATTGTTCACTGAGTTTACCTGAGTGCAATCGCAAATATACATTTAGGTATATCAAAGTTACTGGAGACGTTTTGAAAGAATACTAATGTGTATCAATACACGTTAAACCATGATAATGTGTTTTACTTGCATTTAATTAAAACGAACGGAAAAATAACAACATAACATACTGCATTGTCCTGCATGTACAATTTGCGTGTACATATGGCCTTGCAGTGTGCACATGTGGCTACACTGCATGAATTAAATTGAATATTGTTTAAGGGGCTCATCAACACAGTAAGGTTATTTATGCGTATGCATGTCTACATGTGTGTACGTGTTTGTACATGTGTGTACTTGTCTGTATGTGTGTGTTTACGGGATGTGAGTGAGTGCGTGCATGTGTGTACATGTATGGTGTGTGTGTGTGTGTGTGCGTGATTGCGTACGTGCGTGCGTACGTGCGTGAGTACGTACATGCAAACATATGTTTGTGACATATGTTTGTTTGCGCGTGCTTGTGTGCGTGCTTGCGTGCGTATGTTTGTGTGTATATGTGTACGTATGTGTACATGTGTGTACGTGTGTGTAAATGTGGTTACTTGTCTGTATGTGTGTGTTTACGTATTGTGTGCATGTGTGTACATGTATGTACGTACGTGTGTGTACTTGCGCGTGTGTGTGCGCGTGCGTGCGTTCGTTTGTGTGTGTGTGTGTGTGTGTGTGTGTGTGTGTGTGTGTGTGTGTGTGTGTGTGTGTGTGTGTGTGTGTGTTTACGTGCGTGCGTGTGTGTGAGAGTGTCTGTGTACATGTGTGTACATGTGTGTACATGTTCATGCGTGCATAAATGCATGCATGTGTGTGTAATTGCGCGTACATGTGTGTATGTTCATGTGTGTACGTGTATGTACATTTGTGTACGTGTGTACGTGTGTGTTTAGGTGTTGTAAGTGAGTGCGTACGTGTGTTTACATGTATGTACGTGTGGGTACGTGTCCGTTTACGTGTGTGTGTACGTACGTGCGGCTGTGTGCGTGCGTGTGTGTTTGTGTGTGTTTATGTTGCGTGTGTTCGTGCGTGCGTGCGTGATGTGGTTACTTGTAAGTTTACGTGTTGTGAAAGCGTGCGTGCGTGCGTGCGTGCGTGCGTGCGTGCGTGCGTGCGTGTGTGTACATGTGTTCATGCGTGCGTAAATGCATGCATGTGTGTGTGTTTGCGCGTGCGTGCGTGTATGTTCATGTGTGTGACGTGTATGTACATATGTTTACTAGAGTGTACGTGTGTGTTTACATGTTGTAAGTGAATGCGTTCGTGTGTGTATATGTATGTTATTGTGGGTACGTGTCCGTTTACATGTGTGTGTGTGCGTGCGTACGTGCGGCTGCGTGCGTGCGTGCGTGCGTGCGTGTGTGTGTGTGTGTGAGTGCTAGAGTGTTCGCGTGCTTGTGTGCGTGTTTGCGTGCGTATGTCTGTGTGCATATGTGTACGTTTGTGTATATGTGTGTACGTGTGTGTAAATGTGGTTACTTGTCTGTACGTGTGTGTTTACGTTTTGTGAGTGCGTGTGTGCGTGTGTTTACATGTATGTTCGTACGTGAGTGTACTTGCGTGTGTGTGTTTGCGTGCACCACGCGTGCGTGCGTGCGTGCGTAAGTGGGTGAGTGCTTAGGTGCGTGCGTGCGTGCGTGCGTGCGTGCGTGTTTACGTGTGTTAACGTGTGCTTACGTGCGTGCGTGCGTGCGTGCGTGCGTGCGTGCGTGCGTGCGTGCGTGCGTGCGTGCGTGCGTGCGTGCGTGAGAGAGTGCATGTGAACATGTGTGTACATATGTACATATTCATGCGTGCGTAAATGAATGCATGTGTGTATTTGCGCGTGCGTGCGTGTATGTTCATGTGTGTACGTGTATGTACATATGTGTACGTGTGTGTACGTGTGTGTTTAGGTGTTGTAAGTGAGTGCGTTCGTGTGTGCACATGTATGTACGTGTGGGTACGTGTCCGTTTACGTGTGTTTACGTGTGTGTGTGTGCGTACGAGCGCCTTCGTGCGTGCGTGTGTATTTGTGTGTGTTTGTGTGTATTTGTGTGTTTGCGCGAGCTTGTGTGCGTGTGTTCGTGCGTGCGTGAGTTCGTGCGTGCGTGGTTACTTGTCTTTACGTGTGTGTTTACGTGTTGTGAGTGCGTGCGTCCGTGCGTTCGTGTGTGTACATGTGCGTACGTGCGTGCATACGTACTTGCATATATGTGTTTGTGTGTTTGCGCATGCTTGTTTGCGTGCGTGCATATGTTTGTGTACATATGTGTATGTGTGTGTACATGTGTGTACGTGTGTGTAATTGTGGTTACTTGTCTGTACGTGTATGTTTACGTGTTGTGAGTGCGTGAGTGCGTGTGTGTACATGTATGTAAGTATGTACGTGCGTGTACTTGCACGTGTGTGTGCGCGTGTGCGTGTGTGTGTATGTATGTGTCCGTGCGTGCTTGCTTTATCGCGGGCGTGTTTGTGTACGTATGTACGTGTGTGTACGTGTACTGTGTATGTGTGTATCTATGTACGTGTGTATGTATGTACGTGTGTATGTATGTACGTGTGTATTTGTACATGTGTGTACCTGTGAGTAACATGTGTGTACTTGTCTGTACGTGTGTGTTTACGTGTTGTGAGTGCTTGCGTGCGTGTGTGTACATGTATATGTGTGTACTAGCGTCCGTGCGTGCGTGCGTGTGTGTGTGTGTGTGCGTGTGTACGTATGCGTACGTGTACTGTGTATGTGTGTACGTGTGTACGTGTGTATTTGTACATGTGTTTACGTTTGTGTACATGTGTGTATGTGTTTGTACGTGTTCGTGCGTGTGCGTGAGTGCTAGCGTGCATGCGTGTGTGCGTACTTGCGTACGTGAGTACATGCATACACATGTGTTTGCGCGTGATTGTGGGCGTGCGTGCTGCGTGCGTGCGTGCATGTGTGTGTACTTGTCTGTACGTGTGTGTTTACGTGTTGTTAGTGCGTGCGTGTGTGTACATGTATGTACGTGTGTGAACATGTGTGTACGTGTGTGTCCATGTGTGTACTTGTCTGTACGTGTGTGTGTTTACGTGTTGTAACAGAGTGCGTGCATGCGTGTGTCTACATGTATGTACGTTCGTGCGTAAACTTGCGCGTGTGTATGTGTGTGTGCGTGTGTGTACGTGTGTACGTATATATGTGTGTACGTCTACATGTGTGTACATGTTTACGTGTGTGTACATTTGTGTACTTGTCTGGACACACACACACACACACACACACACACACACACACACACACACACACACACACACACACACACACACACACACACACACACACACACACACACACACACACACACACACACACACACACACACACACACACACACACACACACACACACACACACACACACACACACACACACACACACACACACACACACACACACACACACACACACACACACACACACACACACACACACACACACACACACACACACACACACACACACACACACACACACACACACACACACACACACACACACACACACACACACACACACACACACACACACACACACACACACACACACACACACACACACACACACACACACACACACACACACACACACACACACACACACACACACACACACACACACACGTTCATGCACACACACACGTTCATGCACACAAACAAACACACACGCACGCACGCGCGTGCGTGCGTGCGTGCGTGTGTGTACATGTATGTACATGTATTGCGTGTGTGTGTGTGTGTGTGTGTGTGTGTGTGTCTGTCTGTGTTTGTGCGTGTGTGTGTGTGTTTGTGCGTGCGTGCGTGCGTGCGTGCGTGCGTGCGTGTCTGTACTTGCGCGCACGTGCTTGTGTGCGTGCTTGTGTTTGTGCACATGTATGTACGTGTGTGTACGTGTGTGTCCATGTGTGTACTTGTCTGTACGTGTGTGTGTTTACGTGTTGTAAGTGCGTGCGTGTGTCTACTTGTATGTACGTTCGTGCCTGTACTTGCGCGCGCTTTTGTGTGTGTGTGTGTGTGTGCGTGTGTGTGTGTGTGTGTGTGTGTGTGCGTGTGTGTACATGTGTACGTATGTATGTGTGTGCGTGTACATGTGTGTACGTGTGTGTACATGTGTACGTGTGTGTACATGTGTACGTGTGTGTACATGTGTTTACTTGTCTGTACGTGTGTGTTTATGCATTGTGAGTGTACTTGTCCGTACGTGTGTGTTTACGCGTTGTTGATGTATATACGTACGTGCCTGTACTTCACTTTATGTGTGCGTGCTTGCGTGCGTGCGTGTGTGCGTGCGTGCGTGTGTTTATGGGTGCCTGTGTGTGCGTACGTTAATGTGCGTGTGTGTACGTTTGTGTGTGTAAATGTATGTACGTATTTTTAAATTAATTTTGATCATGCACCGTAAATTAAGAGATCTTCATTTGTGGGAGAGTTCTGGCTACAGAATTTAATATAGACATTGTAAGGAGGTCTTTTGATTGGTCGAATGATATAGCGTTAGGTTTCCAATGAGTAACGCGTTACTTATGTGGCATGTAACGCGTACGTGACCATTTTGGTCTAACGCGTTAGAAAATGTTTTACCCGAACCCGCGTTAGAAAATTGACAATGATCGCTTATTTTCAGTTAAACAAATAGGGGAAACTTCATCTCTAACGCGTTAGAAAATCTGGAGTAACGCGTTAGAAATGGAATAAGAAACGCGTTACAAAATGTACTTTTGGACTTATGACACGAACCGCTACTCATTAGACCGTAAGCCAGAATTTTTTTCGCTACCATCTCAGGTGGCAAATTCTTACGGGTAGCATGTTATAGAGTACATTGTAGAAAAAGAAAACCCATGATAGCAGTGCCAAAGGGTAGCTGTTTCCTGTTATAAGAGTTATCTCCCCCTTTTAAACAAAAATAAGGTTTCTTTAAAAAATCGTTTTCTCTGAAACCTAAAGTGCTAGATGTCTAATATTCGCTACACGAAAAATTAAATGGTGACCCTGGGGTTATATTTGGCCCCGCCCCAGGGGCCAGATATTTACATAGCGTTATATAGGACAATCCCTTAAAAACAAAAAAAATATGGAAATACAAAAGCTAGATACCTAATGTTTTCCAGGTAGTATAAGCTTATAGTCCTCTACCAAATATGCTAAAATGGTGACCGTGGGGTCATATTTGGCCACACCCCAGGGGTCACGTATTTACATTGAGCTCTGTATATCTATATAAAATATCTTTTAAAACAATCTTCTCTGAAACTACCTGAGCTAGACGTCTAATAATTTGCATGTTGCACCATCTTATGATTCTCTACGAATTTTTTTTAAATGGTGACCCTTGACTCATCTTTCGTCAGGTGCCACGTGAGTAAATCCATTAAAGTAAAGCCTTTAAAAATCTCCGAATCTACATGAGCTAAGTGTCTAATAGTCTGCATGTAGTCCTTTAGCTAGTTCGTTCAAATGGTGATATATTTGACCCCAGTCACAGTTTTACATAGAGTTATATTCGGAAATTACTGTTGTAGTTGTTTCTTGAACATGTGAGCACTTTGAGGTGAGGCCGATTGAAGGCCGTTTGGCCTCTTGTTTATTACTAACAGTTGTACACACTCTTTTTTTTCCATAAAATCACTTAATAGTTAGGTTTAAGAAAAGCAATATTTGTCAATAAATACTGAAAACATAAAACAACAAAGAATGGAACTTTTGATGAGATATTACATTACAATTGAAGACCTAAATTAATTAAAACAATTGAAACTGTTATCGTAACTAAACGTCTAGTTTAACTATGTTCACAAGTCGCATGTTTATAAATCCACCCAATAAAACCACAAAGGAGACTGCTGCATTGTTATGGCAAAACAATTTATCGACCTATTGGGTATTTACATGAAGCGTTGGATAAAATAAATTGACTACTGTAGCTTGGTCAGCAGCATTGTCAGCATCTATATATATATATATACCTAAAATGAGAAAAATAGTCCTATATAAATCACAGTACTCAAACGCAATTGCATCGTAGGTTAACAGTGTCCAACAAACTAAAACAAAAAAATCAAATTAAATAGTCAATGGATAGGACAATATACAAACATAAAAAGTGATGAATACAGGGTAAGCGACTTTGAAATGTCAGTAGGCAATACGGCATATTGGTTAACTTAAATTGATGCTACGTGTAAACAACCTCGCTATTAACCCTTCTTGACAAGGCAGTGTAAACAAAAGCATATCCCATCAAAAAGGAAATCTCAACACCCAGCAAAAATAATAAACGATACACTTAAATGTGTAAATATATATATATAAAATACTTATTTTAGAAACATCTCAGAATATATCCATACTCTTACTGAATAACCAAAGCAGTTGCAGCCAAAGAGTAAACAAATCTATAAGATACGATCAAAAAACCTAAAGGCATTTTGAGTTATTTGTTTTACAAATGTACACCCTTAATTCGCACAAAGTACTACCAAGAAAGCCATATAACTGTAGTAATACCGGTATTTCAGACATAGTTTTCTGACTATTCAAATATTCAACCTTGCACTATCCCGATATCCTGGGTACGGATCATTATTAGTAAGAGTTTTTTGTACCGATCCTTACGTATAAGCTCGTTTTATGTTGTTGTTTTAAAAAACCGTCAAAGCTTATTCATTCTGTATTAAACTAATATGCATTATAAACTTAATTGCATATGTCAAAAGTATAATAACAATTATCAAAAGATAATAATGTGCAAAAATAAACATCCAAATGTCAGATGCCAGCCTACCATGGTACACCTATTGTTGTTCAAATTAATACAGTATAAGCTACCCGTTCCAGACTGCTATCATGGAAAAATGTCATCTACAGACATTGTTATTTTAAAGGGACACTGTCCGTAACTTTTAGCTTATAAAACACACACTAATTATGTTCGCACACATTACACACCAAACATTACTGATTATTATATAACCTATAAATAGACGCGTTTTCATTGGCTAAAAAGTAATTTTTTAGAAAAAATATCTAGCGATATTGACCTGTTTTTTTATGATATTGACCAGTTTTATAAATAGTAACAGGGGAAGACCGGGGAATCCCACGAGCCGCCTATTAATATCATTCGCCTTATATGAGGGTTATATAATAAAACAGTTATGGACTTTTCAGCTGTTATACATGATGTTGATATGTACCAAAAAATCATTATTGACCTCGGCTATCGCCTCGGTCAATAATGATTTTTTTGGTGCATATCACATCATGTATAACAGCTGAAAAGTCCATAATTGTATAATATTTACTAATTAAAGCAGGATTGTTTGACGGAATTCAATCGCGGTACAAAAAAAAAAGAGAAACCATATCGGGCGTTTGAAATCGCAGCCCAAACTAAAATTACACTCGCGGTAATAATAGTGAACGTAAAGTGATCGACCTAGCTCCCAACTGAGCTAAGCGGGCTATACATGTTACGCACTAAATACTATGGTCAAAACATAATGCGCTAATGGAAGTCACGTGATTGCAGAAAAGGTAAATACGGTGGGTCCCACTTTATTTACAAATAATACCGAGCAGAGCTCGGCTGGCGCGGCCGACGATGATCGGCTAATGGTAACACATGTGCTGCAAATGTTGAAATCGTACCTGGCTGGGCAAAAAAACTGTGTCACACCGGAAGCGTCGCCATTGATGAAATTGTGTTCGGCAATTTCGGATTTTTTCCTCAAATCATCAGGGGATCAGTCTGTTTCACTTGGACGGTTGTCTCTTTTCGTAGTTTGGAGTATTCGTACTAGTTCGGCTAATCCCGTCACAAGTAGTTACGAATGAAGCGATATTCATTAAAAGAATGCTTATCATTAGAAGTTGTTTTATTGTTTGTTATTGGTTGTCAAAATTAAACTTATTAAAAAATTCAAAATTTCAAAATTTCAAAATTCAAAAATTCAAAATTTCAAAATTCCAAAATTCAAAATTTCAAAAAATTTAAATTAAATTTTTTTTCAAAAATTTCAAAATTCAAAATCAAAAAATTACAAAAATTACAAAATTCCAAATTTTCAAAATTTCAAAATTTCAAAATTTCAAAAAATTTAATTTTCAAAAAATTCAAAATTTCAAAATTCAAAATTTCAAAATTCAAAAAATTCAAAAAATTTCAAAATTCAAAATTTTCAAAATTCAAACAAAATTCGAAATTTCAAAATTCAAAATTCAAAATTTCAAAATTCCAAAAATTCAAAATTCCAAAAATTCAAAATTCCAGGAATAATTTGATTTAATAATAAAATAATTGTTGCCTTTTAGGGTCGATCGATATGTGTTGTATTTATCGACCTGAGAAAAGTGATATCGACCTAGGCGATATCAGGTCGATAAATAGAGTTTAATAACCAGTGTTTTTGAGATACGGGAAATATCTCCCTCGGTAGAGAAATGGCCCCGATATAAGAACGAGTGCGGAGCACGAGAGCACTCGTTCTTATATCGGGGCCATTTCTCTACCGAGGGAGATATTTTCAGTATCTCAAAACACTGGTTATTAAACTATATATTACATAATTTAAAATGATTTATAAAGACGACGTTACATCATCCAAGACGACGTTACGTCATACAAACAAAACAAGTGGAACCGGAACTCTTCGTTAATTTCCGTAATCGTTATTTCCTAGTGGCGGAATCTGACGACGACGTCCGTAAAACAATCGGAATGTCATTTGGCATTCCCGCCACTGACGCAAAAGGCCGAACAATGTTCCGTACTGGGATATTTCCCAGTAGAGCAAACGAGTAGATATAGCTTTTCTATTCCCAGTATTTCCTATACAAATCACAGACAAATATGTAATATATACACATATCGACCTCACTAAAAGGCAATAATTTTATAATATTGCTGATAACAGGGTTGGCATGGAGGAGTTAGTCCAAATTTACCACAGTCCTGACATGACCAAACTTTAATACGAGAGGGAAATGATAAATGGTCAAGGGTGGGCCACAGCTTGTGAGATTGAAACTGTGTCTACCATTTTAGGCTACAACATCAATGTAACATGAGTTTGGTGCAGAGCAATATCACATGTATTCTTTTTCAACCAATGAAGGAGAATTGTCATGTACAACCATTGACTTGCTTTTGAACAATAAACAGTTTCAAGTTCTAATGACGCTGATAGTAGTAAAAGTAAAAAGCGAATATCACCCACCGAAAACACGCATGGCAACAAGAGCAAACATAATTCAGAAAATTATATTAATACACCATATACTGAACCAAATAAGGACTCAAACTCTAATATAACCAATGACATCCAATCTTTATGTAGGAAACTAGGAATCAAAACCTCTTGAAAACGAAACACAGTCAGAATCAAAGAAAAGGGAAATGAGAAATAAACGGGAAAAAAGGTATATTATCAAAACATATCAAATAAATGACATACCAGAAACTGCACCATTACAGAAAGATGAAAAATTCAACCTTGCTATGGATGCTATACTTGCCTTTGAAATAGAACAGATGTCGTACGTTTTTTCTAAATGCGAAATTTGTCTAGAAAGAAGAACTGAATTGAAAATGTTCAATGACACTGTTTGTAGTAGCTGCCAAAAACATGAAAAAGATATGTCTGATACAAAATAATTCTCTCCGGAAAACAATATAAACCCAGGAAAGGTGCCTCTTGAGTTGAAAGAGTAAAAATAAGATAATTTTCAAAATTTGGTGTTAAAAAAAATCACACCGTAAATACCTTAACTTTTACAATAAACTTGGTTGAACATCTATGATAAAGACAAGCGTCTCCGTGGTCGAATGTTTAACGACGTTGCATTCTAAACCTTCACCTCTCATCGCTGCGGGTTCGAATTCCACTGGGAGCTCGATTTGTAAGTGAGGAAGTGTCGATTCTTACGGATGGCGGGAGGTTTACAGTACTGGTTCTACCCAGGAAAAGTGGGTGGATGCCTCCAACACAAAAACAATCGACCGTCATACTAGTATATAACCTTACATGTGTTGAAAATGACGTAAAACACCATATAAACAAACAAACTATGATAAAGATCGAGTTTGAGTTTAGCACCTACCACAATTTAGAGGTGTATCAAATGCCTAGGCCATTGCTTGGTCAGCTGATTTTGATGATCGAAATTATGAATAGTCAATTAATTTACTCGTATGTTGATTGACAAGAAACATAAGATAGGTTAGTATTTTATCACAACAATATAGAATAATTATTAAGAGTAAAATATTTGGTTTACAAGTTAAATTTTACATGCGATCCGATATATCATGTAAGTATTAATTTTAAGAGCTCTGCTCGGTCTTAGGCAGTGCCTAAAATTCATATTAAATTAAGCTTTTTTTTTTCAAACTCACGAATGTATTACTACAGACTTCTTAGTGTCTATGCTCATGTTTTCATGTATATATTTCACTGAATAAAAGTCAGACAGTTATTTGGTTATGCTCCCTATCTGCTTACTTACGGACAGTGTCCCTTTAAAAAAAATCATGGTAGAATTTGCCACCAGAGTTGGTAGCGATATCGAAAATGTTGGTCCTGGATCAAGGCCTATCATATTAAGTGCGCGAACAAATCAGTATGCAAACAGTGGTGCCAAACACGCGCCGTCTATTTGTGTATTTCACTGACTATTTAAGGCTATTTGTGTACTTCACTGACAAAAGGTGCATGTAGCATGTGGCAGCTACTGAACTATTTATCGATCGATATTATCTAAAGTGCAGTAAATTTCCACGACTGCATAAACACTAATAATAACAAGTGCTGTCGGAGAACAGCACAGCTTGACTATTCGATTTTTCAGAGAATAATACATTATATATCCAGTATAGGTTTACATAATTACATGTAAACGTCCGAGGTTTAGTCGAATGTAGTTCCTATAATAAAAAGTAATCGCTCCTTTTTTGATGGAAATGTGCATTATAAGTAGTGAAAAACTGCCCATTTCTATTCAATTTTGTGGTTGTATGTATAAGAAGCGTATTAATAGGTTTTACTGGATCATTGATGAACATTTTCGAAATTTCGACTCTATGCTTACACTTTGTGAGCAACCATCAATGAAAACAGCTGTACCCTTGACCTGTTTAGTAAACAAACAATAACTTTCTTACATGTCTTATGACCCCACCTTTTCTGGTGATTTTTCAAATGGCAAAATTAGTTTTCTATATGAACATTACACTGCTGCATTATCCATACTGGAGTTGAATTTGCAGCAAATCATTAATATGTGACACTTTAACATTGGTGTCTATGGGGAAAATAATTAGTGGTTGTATACCTATAAGAGATACGTGCAGTAACTAGGACTCGCTCAGATTAGTACCTATGGACACTTTTCCGATAACAATTGGTCAAATAAGATCAGAAGTTTTCCATAGTTGTTTACACAGGTTTTGAGGGGTTTTAGTCCAATTTTGTCTATAAAAGTCGTAATTTTGAGTTTCAATTTTTTTTTCGTCTGTAAAATGACGCGTTTGTGAAGTGTTTGCAATTGAACTATGTTTCCTGGGTATCAACATGTAGGGATGCATGTTTGCACTATGTTTTCATGAATTAAATCTGCATGGCAACATATTTGGTAGAATGAAGATTTGTGTAGAAGTTAAACTAATATTCCTTATCATTCAAACTCGACATCGTAGCATTCAGCTAGTACCAATTTTGATTTTAACGATATATTTGGCATTATTGAGCTCATATACGCTACTATAATCAGGTATGGTAACACCAATTTTGAAGAATTTGCTAAAAAAATCATTTTTGGCATGAAAATCGACATAATTGGCATATTCATCGTCCATTGACTGTAATAAAAACATTTGATCTATTTAATATGGTATATTGGCAAGACATGCTATTTGGTAAGTCAATTCAGATAGTGTAAAATTAAAAAAAAAATCTCTGACTTTTTGCCTATTTCAGACTATTGTCCTTGGTATTCACAAGACAATATCTCGGCAAATAATCATTCGATTTGCATGAATTATGTGCTTTTAAGCTTGCTATAAAAATGACAACACAAACTCCCCATTTAAGAAACATCTGCACATGTTCTCTTCTCTTATAAGAGATACGTGCAGTAATTTTAGCACTCGCTCTAAGTTCAATAAAAAGACACGGACATGGGCTTTTCCACAGTATTAATTACAAATGCAAGCACGTGATAAAAAATAAATAGACGATATGTGTTGATTTGGAGTGAATAAATAGAGGATTTGAATTTTGTTGGTTTGGAGTTTAATACATGCATTAATCTACTTAGTTCACTGTAAAGTATATAATAAATGCATAGGCTATATTACAATTACTGAAGAAGTGTACACGCAAAATACACCATCACTTAAGTATTATTCCCAAGGTTAGTCCCCATGTTGGTACGTATCATACCAAGTTCTGCACCCGGTGTCCTTCTTAGGAAGGAACGGAGTGGGGGTTTCCGGGGTTGGGGTTGTGAACAAAATGCATTTTTCTCCAAAGGGGTGGTATTTTCGTGGTTTGTGAGAATGTGGTAAGGAAGGTGTTGTTGTAGCTCCTATATTAAAAATTATTATTATATACCTATCAATAATATATACATAGTACCTTCATTTTCTTACAATGGAATACAACAACCTGTATCACACTACAGGTTATCACTATGATACTAAAATAGAATTAGTTTCACTATCTTACTAAAAATATAACAGCGTTTTTTTCCAAGCATTCAAGCAAGTTTTACGCCACTATGCGCGAGAACGTCAAGACGACGTTACGTCATACAAACAAAACAAGTAGGTCAGACCAATGAACACCAACACGTTAAAACTACATACATTTTCCCGCTGCACTTTATCGAGAAATAATATGCTTTATTGAATGTGTATGCAATAGCAATGTAAATATTTCTATGTTAATGATGTGTAAGAGGTATATAATAAAAGGATCATTACTAGAGTAACGTGTTCTGGAAATGTGTATCACCTCTCGTAGGTAAATGCCAGATGAGGATCACACTCGAGGCTCGGAGTTTTTCCAGATAAACCTAAGGAAGCATTTGTTCTCCCTATTCCAAAGAATGGTAACATAGATGATGTAAATAATTACAGACCTATCTCAATACTTCCGACAATATCAAAAATAGTTGAAAGATTTATTGCTAATCAAATTCTTACCTATTTCAAGAAGACATCCATTCTATATGCCCGCCAATCAGGTTTTCGTAAAAACCACTCTTGTAAACGGCACTTATACACATTGTTGATACATGGCTGAAAGAAATAGACTCAGGAAATCTTGTAGGAACACTCTTTTTAGATCTTAGTAAAGCCTTTGATTTGATCGATCATGAAATCCTCTTGTTTAAATTAAGACTGTATCTTTTTTCAGAAGCATCCATTACATTGTTTCAGTCTTATCTTTCGAACAGAAGCCAAGTTGTTAAGGTCGGTGACACAATCTCAAATGTTCTTCTTGTGATTTCGGGGTACCGCAAGGTTCTATCTTAGGACCGCTACTCTTTCTGTTATATGTCAATGACATACCTTTGTGTATTGAGCTCACCAATGTAGATATGTACGCAGACGATACAACACTTTGTGCATTTGGGAAAACAATATCGTGTATTCAGACTAAATTGCAAACCGATTTAAACAATGTAAATGATTGGTGCACGATAAATAATATGATTATTAATCCCATTAATTCAACTTGTATGATAATTGGACCAACTAAAACTTTAGCAAATTGTGCAGCATTGTTGCTTCAAATTAATAATACATATATTCAAAATGTAAAAGTACAAAAGTTACAAGGCATCTATATTGATGAATCATTATCTTGGAAAAATCATATATCTAAAACATATACTAAACTTGTGTCAAAAATAAATCTGTTGAAAAGGATCTCCTACTACCTAACATATGACATGAAAAAATTGTTCTATAACTCATATATTATGTCTACATTTGATTATGGCTGTATAACATGGAGCCAAACAAATAAATCCTCTATTAATAGAATACTTCAAATTCAAAAAAGGGCTGCTAGATTCATTCTCATGAAGCCTATAAACACACCGTCTACAATAATGTTTAAAGAACTGAAGTGGCATACCTTTCAACGGAGATGTGAATATCACACATGTGTTATATGTTTGCATATTGTATATGATGATAAACTTGTAAAGTTTAAATCAATAAAAAATATCTATCTATCTGTTATGATTTATAAATCACTAAACAATTTAACACCTGATTACATAACCGATTTAATATCATTGTCTACAAATTTGAATTATAATTTAAGATCTGTTGCTAGAAAGGATATTGCCCATTTAACACTTAGAACAAACATTCTTAAACGTACTTTTGGTTATTCAGGAATGGTAGTTTGGAACATGATCCCCGTTGATATACGAGCCTCGCTGTCTTTAGTTACATTTAAGAGTATTTTTGAAAGAGTGAAACCCCAGTTCGAATTATAACCTTATGTTACAAAAGTATGAAAATGTGTCTGTCTTGTTGAAGTTATACATTGATGCATGTATTGTTTTATCTTGCATTATATGCTTACATTGTTATATTTTGTTGATTTATAGATGGCCATATTGTAAAAAAGACTTGTGTAAATGCTATGTCTTAATATGTTACTTTCTTGAAATAAAGTTATTATTATTATTATTATTATTATTATTTACCTACTCGAGGTGATACAAACTTCCAGAACACGTTACTCTAGTAATAATCCTATTATATTACATATTTGTCTGTGATTTGTATAGAAAATACTGGGAATAGAAAAGCTGTATCTACTCGTTTGCTCTACTGTGAAAATATTTCGCAGTAATTCTCGCCCTCGATCGATACTAGTATCATCTCTCGTGTTTGGCACTTGGAATTATGGGAGAAAAAGTAGTCCGGTCAGGTGATTTGCATATATATAGCTATGACCAAAACCCAGGTTTTAGGACCAAATCTAGACACGCCGGACATAAGCACCAAACTTTCCTCAAATGTGTGTTTTATATTTCTATGTATTTTTAAAAGGGTTCCCAAAGGTTGTGAATCCCTAAATGTATGAGGGCACCTGCCGAATATCAGTGATGAATTTGAAAAATTCGAAATGACGTCAGTATGGCAGTACGGAACATTGGTCGGCTTTCCGTCTGTGGCGTCACGCCAAATGACGTTCCGATTGTTTTACGGACGCTATGACCGATAAATTATACTTTTTAACAAAATAAATCCCCAAATATGTGTAGTTGAAATCAAGAAGTTTCGCTATTTGAATGCAGAGCTGGCTCTGAGATCGATAGTCGTTTTTAACTTGAAACAAGTCGTTTTGAATGCAGAGCTGGGCTTGAATACAGAGCTGGCTCTGAGATCGATATTTGTTTTAAACATACACTAAGTCATTTTGAATGCAGAGCTGTGTTTGAATGCAGAGCTGGCTCTCAAAAATCAATATTCCTTTTAAACATGCAACAAGTGATTTTGAATGCCGAGCTGGGATGTAATGCAGAGCTGGCTCTGAGATCGATAGTCGTTTTAAACATACACAATGTAATTAAGAATGCCGAGCTGCCTTTGAATACAGAGCTGGCTCTGAGATCGATATTCGTTTTAAACATACACTTAGTCATTTTGAATGCACAGCTGTGTTTGAATGCAGAGCTGGCTCTGAGATCGATATTCGTTTTAAACAAACACTAAGTCATTTTGAATGCAGAGCTATGTTTGAATGCAGAGCTGTCTCTGAGATCGATATTCGTTTAAACATGCACCAAGTCATTTTTAATGCAGAGCTATGTTTGAATGCAGAGCTGGCTCTGAGATTGATATTCGTTGATAAGTCATTTTCAATGCAGAGCTGGTTTATAATTCTGAGCTGGCCCTGGGATCGATTTTCGTTTTAAACATACAACAAAGCATTTTCAATACAGAGCTGAGTTTCAATGCAGAGATGGCACTGAGATGATATTCGTTTTGAACATACACTAAGTCATTTTGAATGCAGAGCTGAGTTTAATTGCAGAGCTGGCTCTGAGATCGATATTCGTTTTAAACATACACTAAGTCGTTTTGAATGCAGAACTGGGTGTGAATGCAGAGCTTGCTCTAAGATCGATATTCGTTTTAAACATACACCAAGTCGTTTTGAATGCAGAGCTGGGCTTGGATACAGAGATGGCTCTGAGATCGATATTTGTTTTAAACATGCACCAAGTCATTTTGAATGCAGAGCTGTGTTTGAATGCAGAGCTGGCTCTGAGATCGATATACCTTTTAAACATGCACCAAGTCATTTTCAATGCAGAGCTGGGTTTAAATACGGAGCCGGCTCTGAGATCGATATTCGTTTTAAACATGCAACAAGTGATTTTTAATGCCGAGCTGTGTTGTAATGCAGAGCTGGTTCTGAGATTGATAGTCGTTTTAAACATACACAATTTAATTAAGAATGCCGAGCTGCCTTTGAATACAGAGCTGGCTCTGAGATCGATATTCGTTTTAAGCATACACTAAGTCATTTTGAATGCACAGCTGGGCTTGAATACAGAGCTGGTTCTGAGATCGATATTTTTTTTTAAACATGCACCAAGTCATTTTGAATTCAGAGTTGGGTTTGATAGCAGAGCTGGCTCTGAGATCGATATTCGTTTTAAACATACTCCAAATCATTTTGAAAACAGAGATGTGTTTGAATGCAAAGCTGGCTCTGAGATCGATATTCGTTTTAAACATGCACCAAGTCATTTTGAATGCAGAGCTGGATTTGAATGCTGAGCTAGCCCTAAGATCGATATTCGTTTTAAACAAACACTAAGTCATTTTGAATGCAGCGCTATGTTTGAATGCAGAGCTGTCTCTGAGATCGATATTCGTTTAAACATGCACCAAGTCATTTTTAATGCAGAGCTATGTTTGAATGCAGAGCTGGCTCTGAGATTGATATTCGTTTCAAGCATTCACCAAGTCATTTTTAATGCAGAACTAGGATTGAATACGGAGTTGGCACTGAGATCGATATTCGTTTTAAACATACAACAATGCATTTTTAAAACATAGCTGTGTTTCAATGCAGAGCTGGCTCTGTGTTCGATATTCGTTTGAAACATTCACTAAGACATTTTGAATGCAGGGCTGTGTTTGAATTCAGAGCAGGCTCTGAGATCGATATTCGTTTTAAACATGCAACACGCCCTTTTGAATGCAGAGCTGGGTTTGAATACAGAGCTGGCTCAGAGATCGATATACACAAAGTAATTATGAAAGCAGAGCTGCGTTTGAATACAGAGCTGGCTCTGAGATCAATATTAGTTTTAAACATACAACAATACAATTTGAATATAGATCTGGGTTTTAATTTCGAGGTGGCTCAGAGATCGATATTCGATTAAACTTTAAAAGAAGTCATTTTGAATATCGAGATGTTATTCAATTTCGAGCTGGCGCTGAGATCGTTATTCATTTAAACTGCAGAAGATGGCATTTTGAATATCGATCTGTGTTTGAATTTCGAGCTGGCACTGAGATAGATATTCGTTTGAACTACTGTAGACGTAGGCAATTTGTATATCGAGCTGGGTTTGAATTCGTAGCTGGCTCTGAGATCGATATTCGTTTTAAACATAAAACATAATATTTTCAATACAGAGCTGGGTTGGAATGCAGAGCTGGCTCTGAGATCGATACTTGTTTTAAACATACACTTAGTCGTTTTGAATGCAGGACTGTGTTTGAATGCAGAGGTAGCTCTAAGATAGATATTCGTTTTTTAACATGCACTAAGTCATGTTGAATGCAGAGCTTGGTGTAAATGCAATGTCGGCTCTGAGATCGATTTTCGTTTTAAACATACGCTAAGTCATTTTGAATGCAAAACTATGTTTTAATGCAAAGCTGGCTCTGAGATCGACATTCGTTTCAAACCCATCTCTGCGTTCAAACCCATATCTGAAATTCAAACCCAGCTCGATATTCAAAATACCTTGTTTTAAACGAATATGTTTAAAACGAATAACGATCTCACAGCCAGCTCTGCATTCAAACCCAGCTCTGAATTCAAAGTGACTGAGTATATGTTTAAAACTAATATCGATCTCAGAGACAGCTCTGCATTCAAACTCAGCTCTGCATTCAAAATGACTTGGTGCATGTTTAAAACGAATATCGATCTCAGAGCCAGCTCTGTATTAAGACCCAGCTCTGCTTTGAAAATGCTTTGTTGTATGTTTATAACGAATATCGATCTCAGAGCCAGCTCCGTATTCAAACCCAGCTCTGCATTCAAAATGACTTGTTGCATGTTTAAAACGAAATATCGATCTCAGAGTCAGCTTTGCATTCAAACGCAGATCTGTATTCAAAATTACTTCTATCGATCTCAGAGCCAGCTTGAAATTCAAACCCAGATCTGTATTGAAAATGCTTTGTTTTATGTTTAAAACGAATATCGATCTCAGAGCTAGCTCGAAATTCAAAAAACAGATCGATATTGAAAATGCCGTCTTCTGCAGTTTAAATGAATATCGATCTCTGAATCAGCTCGAAATTCAAACCAAAGTCGATATTCAAAATGGCGTCTTCTTCTGTTTAACCGAATATCGATATCAGAGCTAGCTCGACATTGAAAACCCAGCTCGATTTTGAATGTCGGTCTACGACCTTCGATCTCACAGCCAACTTCACACAGCTTAATATTAATGGGTATATGTGTAGCTGTATGACAAACATTATAATAATTATATATTCGAACGGATTCTACGGCGCGCCATCGCAAATACCCACGGTCAATTCCCTTTAACCCTGCATCCATTTTACATGTAATTGTTTTGATGTTCTTTGATACCCATATCAGAAATAGTACTATTTATGCTTTTCTGTATGACACTGTAAATGAATAAAACATGTTTAGGGTATTTTTAGGGTATTTGTGATTTGAACGTTTGACCCCTTTCCCAGAGTCCCATGATGACCCTGGAGCAAATAATACTGATATTCCCAAGAAAAATAGATATTTTACCAAAATTACCCCTCCCTACCACCTCCCTCACCTCCACACACACCGCACACTCCCCCACCTCGGCATACCTCTAAGGTGGAAACATTGAAATAGTTTGATATGCTTTGTGTTTTCAGAGGAGTATATTTGTATATTTGCCAAATAAAAAAATAAATACTGCGAAAAATGACACTGCAGTTGAATTTTGTGTATATTGGACCTGATGACGACCCTTACAAACAACCTCCACCCCACCCCTCCCCAGTACCCACCACCATCACTACCACCTCAACAACAGCACAGACACACACACATACAGGAGAAAAACATACTATTATACACCGTAATCCCTTCATCAAAATGTTCGCTTGAGACATAATTAAAAAAAAAATTAATCCTCTGTTAATATTCCCCCGGCCCACCACCTACCCGCTCCAACCTCAACTCCAGGGAAGACGTCCGAGTTTTAAACAATAAATCATTTGACATGCTGTCTATCAAGACGACTATTTTACCAATTAATGTGCAAAAGTGTGAAAACCCGTATTTGAATTATTAGTGTATGTTGCACCTCTTCCTCCAGGCACCACCGATGACGTAGGATTAAACAAATGTATACAGTGTAATTCCATCATCATAACGTTTCATTTGAGACATAATTACAAAACAATGACCCCAAATCCCCCCGCCCCACACATCGCAGGTGTGTATTCATAAAGCTTATTCTTTAAACACACGTTTCTGTCGACTTAAGACGTGTTCTTCATGTTGCTTGAATAAGGTTATGGATAAATAAAACCTACAATTAAATATTTATCTTAAAATAGATGGTTTGTAGTGACCCTGGGAGGTTAATAAGGATATTTAAAAATACGTAAACATCTTAAATTGTTACTTAAGTAATAATTTCCACTTAAGTTGCTTTATGAATACGGGCCCTGGACCCCCAGGCAGACGTCCGAGATCGAAATAATAAACTTGTTTGATATGTTGTTTATTTTTCATAGACGATTACATATACCAAGTTATGTGCAAAATATGGAAAACTGACAGTGTAATTGAATGTTTAATGTGTTTGACCTTTTCGACCCCCCTCTTAGGGTCCCTGGTTCGCGTAGTCAAACATATTGTTTGCTCTTGTACGCCGTCATCATATGATGAAGTCATACCCTACGTTTGGTTGAATTCTGTTCAACGGTTAAGGAGGAGATATGGTAACGGACGGACAAACGGAGGCGATTTTAATATACCCTGTTTTCTTTTTCTCTAAATCGTGGTATAACTAGGCAAAATAACTGCATACACCGTATGTACAATTCCAAAGGTGTGCAACAAACATCTGGGTATATATAGTGGAGCAATGAGCAAGTCATCCATCAACATGCCATTAATAGACATATTATTGATATAACAGCTATAAAACAACTTAAAAGCGGAAAAAGCGGAGGACCAGATTTTTTATATACATGGACTGTTCAAATATGGTAATGATAACTTAATTACATATTTACACAAGCTGTTTTATGTAATTTTGAATGTTGGTTATTTTCCAGAGTGTTGGTCCGATGGACATACTATACCTTTACATAAAAGTAGCCTCGATAACGTTGAAAACTATCGAGGAATTACTTTACGCGGTGCACTGGGTAAACTATTTACACGAATTTTAAACAATAGATTGTCTACGTGGGCCGAAACATATCATGTATATGTTGAGGCTCTATCAGGTTTCTGCAGTAAAATGGGTACTGTTGGTAATTGTTTTGTTTTGCATAGTCTCATCAATCACTTTATAAATGAAGGGAAACAACTGTATTGTTCTTTTATAGATTTTACTAAGGCATTTGATTACGTTGTTAGAGAAAATATATGGTATAAACTCATCAAAACTGGTGTTAGAGGAAAGATTATGGACATTATCAAATCATTGTATGCAAATGTTAAGTCAAAGTTAAACATAATAATTGTTTGAGTGATGAATTTATCTGTCATATGGGAGTGCGACAAGGCGAATGTCTATCGCCTTTTTTGTTTTGTATATATTTATATGATCTAGAGGAAGAATTTGTTTCAAAAGGCATAGAAGGGTTGAATTTAGAAATGAACAAAATATGCTTGTTAATGTATGCTTGCGATCTAATTATTTTCGCTAAATCTGCAGAGGGCTTGCAAAGTGGTTTAAATATTCTTCATGATTATTGTATCAGATGGAAACTAAAGGTAAATGTAGCGAAAACAAAAGTAGTGGTATTTCGAAAAGGTGGTATTTTGCCCCGAAATTTGATGTTTTACTATAATGATGAGGTGCTTGAGATTGTTAGTCGTTTTGTCTACTTTTGAATATCTTTTACTACTGGAGGTTCATTTGCAGATGCACAGCAAATATTGACCGGTCAAGCACAGCAAGCTTTTTTCAAACTAAATAAATATCTATAAAGATTTAAAGATATATCAGTAATATATATAATAATTGTTTGATAAGTTGGTCTCCCCTATTCTGAATTATGGCTGTGGAGTATGGGGATTTTGTAAATCAGACAATATAGAGAAAGTTCATATACAGTTTTGCAAGAGATTACTTAATGTTAAACAGAGTACTCAGACAGATTTAATTTATGGTTAATTGGGGCGTTTTCCTCTTCAAAACAATAGACTGTTTCGTGTTATGAAATTTTGGTTTAAAATAATATATAGCCAAAATACAAAGTATATTAATACAATGTATATTAAATGCGCGTATAACCAGTTATTAAGACACATTGAGACACACCCTAATGCTAAAATGTGGCATCTCTTGTTCGATGTTATTATCAAACTTAGGAGCTTTTGAAGTCTATGTAAATCAAGGTGTTGGAAATGTAAATGCATTTTTATCAGTTTTTGAGTCTCCTAAAGCAAAAATTTATATTTTATTTGCAAAGTTTGGTTTTCAGTCCTACTTGATTAAGTACAATTACAGTAAAAAAAAGTTTAGAGTTGCACTGTCGAAATTAAGACTCTCTTCCCATAGACTGGAGATAGAAGCAGGGAGGTTTAAAAACCGAGGAAAAATCCTTTGCAAGAAAGAAAGTGCCAAAATGTTTTGTTTGAATGCCCTCTTTATTATAGTCTTAGAAAACAAGAAATATTTTTGGAAAGACCCAAACATGTTGAAGTTAATAGATATCATGACGTCAAACAATACGAAGGTAAATCGATGTTTAGGACAATATATTTATAAGTCTTTTCGATTAAGAAATGAGATTTATGCTACTAATAGTTAAGAATCACACCGAAAAATGTTTTTTTTTCAAAAATCGTGAGCGAGTGAGTGAGTGAGTGAGTGAGTAAGGGTAGTAGTGAGTAAGGGAGCGAGGGATACGCTGTTTACTGATCGCTTGAATGCATCAGTATTTGGGAAAGGGAACACGTTGTCTATATACTCGCGTGTATGATATGTAAAAGTGGCGTACTATTTATTAATTGATAATACTAATTATACTGCAGACGTAAGTTACAGTCCAAAACAAAACAGAGGGACGGAGAGATGCGGTGCAATCCTAGTTTTACCGGTCAACAATGGGGAAAATGGGTATGTGTACCAACCACATCATGCATAGTTTTGCGGTATATAAGAGAACAAACGAATTGCGTTCTGACGTTGCTAAACGTGGAAAACACATAGATGTACCTAGGCGAATGTTCATTTATCACTCCGCTTTTAAAGCAAGAGGGCCTGTTTCGCTCTACTTCTGTACACATTTGGTGGAATTCAAGTGAAGACAAAGCATACATGCCCTAAACAAGAAAGTAAA
The DNA here is from genome assembly GCA_037043455.1 of Cyrtodaria siliqua. NCBI lineage: Eukaryota > Metazoa > Mollusca > Bivalvia > Adapedonta > Hiatellidae > Cyrtodaria > Cyrtodaria siliqua. The sequence continues at coordinate 18,803 of JAWPHD010013601.1, read as the reverse complement.
AATATCCCTGAATCGTACTTTTGATCTTTACAAAGATGAAAACAAGTGTCAAACAAGCTTAATGATGAAAAAGGTGTCAAACAAGCTTCTAATTTCATAACAGAATGAGGACACACAGTCGATGGCATCCCATCGCAAATTCCAGCGACGCCTGAAACAGGTCAGGCCAAGTATTGAAATGAATTGGGTTTTTAGGCGCACCAACACATGAAAGGTTATATGGCGACTAACAGGAATGAACATGGCAGGCTCAGTCCTCTTTACAAAATAACAGTTTACGCCAACTATTTAACAAATCAACAACAATGTTTTGTATAACGTGCATTATTTATATAAGCTGTCACAAATAATAATTTTATGACTAAGATATGGGTGAATTTGTTATAAGTAAAATAGTTTCAGTTAATAAACTTGCGTAGTGTTACAGGTTTAACTCAACCAATCAAAAAAACATCGTATCATTCCCGTTCATACCACCGAACCAGCAGGATGTGTCCATCTACGGCGGAGTGTTTTAGTTGTCATCAGCACTAAGTTTCTTCAAGCGATGTCGACGCGTCCTGCAGGGGGATCCGGAACATGACGACCATCATCGACCACCATCAACGTCGGGCCCAGTGGATTGTTTCTATTTATTTATTTCCCATCGAGCCGAACGTTGAAAGCGTATCAACACGTTCTGATATGGTATACACCCCACACTAGGGTGATACCGTGGCCCTTCTCAGGGCCGTTTTTTGTAATCTGCCGAGACGTAACCACCACGGATACAATCAACCTACGAGATCTACACCTGTCGTGTGCTGGTGTCAATGTACCAGCTGTATTACTGATAACCCAGTAGACGACGGCGTATATGGCAGAGGAGACCATGGAGCATACACAGAATGGAGGACGCCGTAACATCACCTCCGCAAAAGTTGGGGAACTTTCCGGGGGTCGTTCACCATTTTGGGTTATATTCCAGGACGTAAACATCACGGGACAATAATCACGGGATCCTCAATCAACAGGATTGACCTACTAGAGAGGCTTCAATTCTCCTGTGTCCTGATTGGTCGAGAGCTTCAAATCATCTTTTCGAGCCGGCAATCGGATTGACCTAGTCACAATTCTGCAGGCAATCCGATTGGCCAAAATCTTCAACGGAATTTCTAATCTACTTGGATTTAATCTTCAACTTCTGGCTATCAACGTTGGACTTCTTCACTAACCATCTACTGCTGCTGTTCTACAGTAAACCTGCTTGGACGACGTCCCAACTCCTAGACCCATCCAACTCTAATCATCTGACGAAAAGCTCGCCAAAAGGCCCAGTGCCATAGGGCGAGGGTAAAGAAAAACTACCACTCACTCAGACCATCGTATGGACTTCTTTGAGAGAAGTCTCGCGAGAGGTCTGGATGATCGAGACTAGTTTTGTTTGTATGACGTAACGTCGTCTTGGCGTTCTCTTGCAAACTGGTGTAAAAAGGCATAAATCATTAGAAATATTAATAAAATATCATTTTAAATTATGTAATATATAGTTTAATAACCAGTGTTTTTGAGATACTGAAAATATCTCCCGAGGTAGTGTAAAATAATGGTACCTGGGTTTATTAATTATCTTAATTAATTGATTAATTGATTGATGATTTGTCATCGATTGTTTAATTAAATCAATACAGTAATAATTTAATTAACGAATTCATTTAGTAAATGAGCTTAATGCATGCTTTGATAATATAGAAATATTATAATGTCGCTATACCTTTAAGAGTTATGTGCAATATACATGGAACTTGCATCTTGTAGAATGTGGGATAATATCACGTATCAGTTGACATTTCTATAGCTGAATATGCAGTCTAAAACAGTTGCATCATAAAATGGTAATGTCAAATTGTCATATGATAATCATATGATGCTGAATTCTGCACGTTCGTATGTTGTATATAAACGCGTTTATTTTCTGTACTTTTGAGTTAGAGAGTTTTGGGTCTGCCCTAGTCTGAGGTTGACAACGTTAGGTAATAAAGCTAAAATGCTGTAATATCGTTATTTCGTTATTTAATTAATTAAGACATAAACACTATACGATCACGGACGGTCGGCGGTTATGTGACAGTAGAGAAATGACCCCAATATAAGAACTCGTGCTCCGCACTCGTTCTTATATCGGTGCCATTTCTCTACCTCGGGAGATATTTCCCGTATCACAAAAACACTGGTTATTAAACTTTATTTATCACATAACGTCCCTTGTTAGCAGTATTGAACACCCATTTAATATTCTATTGTATGACACACGTGTAATACAACCTGGAACGATTTTGATTGGTTGAGTTAAACCTGTAACACTACGCAAGTTTATTAACTGAAACTATTTTACTTATAACAAATTCACCCATATCTTAGTCATAAAATTATTATTTGTGACAGCTTATATAAATAATGCACGTTATACAAAACATTGTTGTTGATTTGTTAAATAGTTGGCGTAAACTGTTATTTTGTAAAGAGGACTGAGCCTGCCATGTTCATTCCTGTTAGTCGCCATATAACCTTTCATGTGTTGGTGCGCCTAAAAACCCAGTTCATTTCAATACTTGGCCTGACCTGTTTCAGGCGTCGCTGGAATTTGCGATGGGATGCCATCGACTGTGTGTCCTCATTCTGTTATGAAATTAGAAGCTTGTTTGACACCTTTTTCATCATTAAGCTTGTTTGACACTTGTTTTCATCTTTGTAAAGATCAAAAGTACGATTCAGGGATATTTTTACTTTCTTGTTTAGGGCATGTATGCTTTGTCTTCACTTGAATTCCACCAAATGTGTACAGAAGTAGAGCGAAACAGGCCCTCTTGCTTTAAAAGCGGAGTGATAAATGAACATTCGCCTAGGTACATCTATGTGTTTTCCACGTTTAGCAACGTCAGAACGCAATTCGTTTGTTCTCTTATATACCGCAAAACTATGCATGATGTGGTTGGTACACATACCCATTTTCCCCATTGTTGACCGGTAAAACTAGGATTGCACCGCATCTCTCCGTCCCTCTGTTTTGTTTTGGACTGTAACTTACGTCTGCAGTATAATTAGTATTATCAATTAATAAATAGTACGCCACTTTTACATATCATACACGCGAGTATATAGACAACGTGTTCCCTTTCCCAAATACTGATGCATTCAAGCGATCAGTAAACAGCGTATCCTTCGCTCCCTTACTCACTACTACCCTTACTCACTCACTCACTCACTCACTCACTCGCTCACGATTTTTGAAAAAAAACCATTTTTCGGTGTGATTCTTAACTATTAGTAGCATAAATCTCATTTCTTAATCGGAAAGACTTATAAATATATTGTCCTAAACATCGATATACCTTCGTATTGTTTGACGTCATGAGATCTATTAACTTCAACATGTTTGGGTCTTTCCAAAAATATTTCTTGTTTTCTAAGACTATAATAAAGAGGGCATTCAAACAAAACATTTTGGCACTTTCTTTCTTGCAAAGAAGTTTTCCTCGGTTTTTAAACCCTGCTTCTATCTCCAGTCTATGGGAAGAGAGTCTTAATTTCGACAGTGCAACTCTAAACTTTTTTTTACTGTAATTGTACTTAATCAAGTAGGACTGAAAACCAAACTTTGCAAATAAAATATAAAATTTTGCTTTAGGAGACTCAAAAACTGATAAAAATGCATTTACATTTCCAACACCTTGATTTACATAGACTTCAAAAGCTCCTAAGTTTGATAATAACATCGAACAAGAGATGCCAAATTTTTGCTTTAGGGTGTGTCTCAATGTGTCTTAATAACTGGTTATACGCGCATTTAATATACTTTGTATTAATATACTTTGTATTTTGGCTATATATTATTTTAAACCAAAATTTCATAACACGAAACAGTCTATTGTTTTGAAGAGGAAAACGCCCCAATTAACCATAAATTAAATCTGTCTGAGTACTCTGTTTAACATTAAGTAATCTCTTGCAAAACTGTATATGAACTTTCTCTATATTGTCTGATTTACAAAATCCCCATACTCCACAGCCATAATTCAGAATAGGGGAGACCAACTTATCAAACAATTATTATATATTATTATATATATTACTGATATATCTTTAAATCTTTATAGATATTTATTTAGTTTGAAAAAAGCTTGCTGTGCTTGACCGGTCAATGTTTGCTGTGCATCTGCAAATGAACCTCCAGTAGTAAAAGATATTCAAAAGTAGACAAAACGACTAACAATCTCAAGCACCTCATCATTATAGTAAAACATCAAATTTCGGGGCAAAATACCACCTTTTTTGAAATACCACTACTTTTGTTTTCGCTACATTTACCTTTAGTTTCCATCTGATACAATAATCATGAAGAATATTTAAACCACTTTGCAAGCCCTCTGCAGATTTAGCGAAAATAATTAGATCGCAAGCATACATTAACAAGCATATTTTGTTCATTTCTAAATTCAACCCTTCTATGCCTTTTGAAACAAATTCTTCCTCTAGATCATATGAATATATATACAAAACAAAAAAGGCGATAGACATTCGCCTTGTCGCACTCCCATATGACAGGTAAATTCATCACTCAAACAATTATCATGTTTAACTTTGACTTAACATTTGCATACAATGATTTGATAATGTCCATAATCTTTCCTCTAACACCAGTTTTGATGAGTTTATACCATATATTTTCTCTAACAACGTAATCAAATGCCTTAGTAAAATCTATAAAAGAACAATACAGTTGTTTCCCTTCATTTATAAAGTGATTGATGAGACTATGCAAAACAAAACAATTATCAACAGTACCCATTTTACTGCAGAAACCTGCTAGAGCCTCAACATATACATGATATGTTTCGGCCCACGTAGACAATCTATTGTTTAAAATTCGTGTAAATAGTTTACCCAGTGCACCGCGTAAAGTAATTCCTCGATAGTTTTCAACGTTATCGAGGCTACTTTTATGTAAAGGTATAGTATGTCCATCGGACCAACACTCTGGAAAATAACCAACATTCAAAATTACATAAAACAGCTTGTGTAAATATGTAATTAAGTTATCATTACCATATTTGAACAGTCCATGTATATAAAAATCTGGTCCTCCGCTTTTTCCGCTTTTAAGTTGTTTTATAGCTGTTATATCAATAACATGTCTATTAATGGCATGTTGATGGATGACTTACTCATTGCTCCACTATATATACCCAGATGTTTGTTGCACACCTTTGGAATTGTACATACGGTGTATGCAGTTATTTTGCCTAGTTATACCACGATTTAGAGAAAGAAAACAGGGTATATTAAAATCGCCTCCGTTTGTCCGTCCGTTACCATATTTCCTCCTTAACCGTTGAACAGAATTCAACCAAACGTAGGGTATGACTTCATCATATGATGACGGCGTACAAGAGCAAACAATATGTTTGACTACGCAAACCAGGGACCCTAAGAGGGGGGTCGAAAAGGTCAAACACATTAAACATTCAATTACACTGTCAGTTTTCCATATTTTGCACATAACTTGGTATATGTAATCGTCTATGAAAAATAAACAACATATCAAACAAGTTTATTATTTCGATCTCGGACGTCTGCCTGAGGGTCCAGGGCCCGTATTCATAAAGCAACTTAAGTGGAAATTATTACTTAAGTAACAATTTAAGATGTTTACGTATTTTTAAATATCCTTATTAACCTCCCAGGGTCACTACAAACCATCTATTTTAAGATAAATATTTAATTGTAGGTTTTATTTATCCATAACCTTATTCAAGCAACATGGAGAACACGTCTTAAGTCGACAGAAACGTGTGTTTAAAGAATAAGCTTTATGAATACACACCTGCGATGTGTGGGGCGGGGGGATTTGGGGTCATTGTTTTGTAATTATGTCTCAAATGAAACGTTATGATGATGGGATTACACTGTATACATTTGTTTAATCCTACGTCATCGGTGGTGCCTGGAGGAAGAGGTGCAACATACACTAATAATTCAAATACGGGTTTTCACACTTTTGCACATTAATTGGTAAAATAGTCGTCTTGATACACAGCAAGTCAAATGATTTATTGTTTAAAACTCGGACGTCTTCCCTGGAGTTGGGGTTGGAGCGGGTAGGTGGTGGGCCGGGGGAATATTAACAGAGGATTATTTTTTTTTTTTAATTATGTCTCAATCGAACATTTTGATGAAGGGATTACAGTGTATAATAGTATGTTTTTCTCCTGTATGTGTGTGTGTCTGTGCTGTTGTTGAGGTGGTAGTGATGGTGGTGGGTACTGGGGAGGGGTGGGGTGGAGGTTGTTTGTAAGGGTCGTCATCAGGTCCAATATACACAAAATTCAACTGCAGTGTCATTTTTCGCAGTATTTATTTTTTTATTTGGCAAATATACAAATATACTCCTCTGAAAACACAAAGCATATCAAACTATTTCAATGTTTCCACCTTAGAGGTATGCCGAGGTGGGGGAGTGTGCGGTGTGTGTGGAGGTGAGGGAGGTGGTGGGGAGGGGTAATTTTGGTAAAATATCTATTTTTCTTGGGAATATCAGTATTATTTGCTCCAGGGTCATCATGGGACTCTGGGAAAGGGGTCAAACGTTCAAATCACAAATACCCTAAAAATACCCTAAACATGTTTTATTCATTTACAGTGTCATACCGAAAAGCATAAATAGTACTATTTCTGATATGGGTATCAAAGAACATCAAAACAATTACATGTAAAATGGATGCAGGGTTAAAGGGAATTGACCGTGGGTATTTGCGATGGCGCGCCGTAGAATCCGTTCGAATATATAATTATTATAATGTTTGTCATACAGCTACACATTTACCCATTAATATTTAGCTGTGTGAAGTTGGCTGTGAGATCGAAGGTCGTAGACCGACATTCAAAATCGAGCTGGGTTTTCAATGTCGAGCTAGCTCTGAGATCGATATTCGGTTAAACAGAAGAAGACGCCATTTTGAATATCGACTTTGGTTTGAATTTCGAGCTGATTCAGAGATCGATATTCATTTAAACTGCAGAAGACGGCATTTTCAATATCGATGAGTTTTTTGAATTTCGAGCTGGCTCTGAGATCGATATTCGTTTTAAACATAAAACAAAGCATTTTCAATACAGATCTGGGTTTGAATTTCGAGCTGGCTCTGAGATCGATAGAAGTCATTTTGAATACAGATCTGCGTTTGAATGCAAAGCTGACTCTGAGATCGATCTTTCGTTTTAAACATGCAACAAGTCATTTTGAATGCAGAGCTGGGTTTGAATACGGAGCTGGCTCTGAGATCGATATTCGTTTTAAACATACAACAAAGCATTTTCAAAGCAGAGCTGGGTCTTAATACAGAGCTGGCTCTGAGATCGATATTCGTTTTAAACATGCACCAAGTCATTTTGAATGCAGAGCTGAGTTTGAATGCAGAGCTGAGTTTGAATGCAGAGCTGTCTCTGATATCGATATTAGTTTTAAACATATACTCAGTCACTTTGAATTCAGAGCTGGGTTTGAATGCAGAGCTGGCTGTGAGATCGTTATTCGTTTTAAACATATTCGTTTAAAACAAGGTATTTTGAATATCGAGCTGGGTTTGAATTTCAGATATGGGTTTGAACGCAGAGATGGGTTTGAAACGAATGTCGATCTCAGAGCCAGCTTTGCATTCAAACATAGTTTTGCATTCAAAATGACTTAGCGTATGTTTAAAACGAAAATCGATCTCAGAGCCAACATTGCATTTACACCAAGCTCTGCATTCAACATGACTTAGTGCATGTTAAAAAACGAATATCGATCTTAGAGCTACCTCTGCATTCAAACACAGTTCTGCATTCAAAACGACTAAGTGTATGTTTAAAACAAGTATCGATCTCAGAGCCAGCTCTGCATTCCAACCCAGCTCTGTATTGAAAATGCTATGTTTTATGTTTAAAACGAATATCGATCTCAGATCGATCTCAGAGCCAGCTACGAATTCAAACCCAGCTCGATATACAAATTGCCTACGTCTACAGTAGTTCAAAAGAATATCTATCTCAGTGCCAGCTCGAAATTCAAACACAGATCGATATTCAAAATGCCATCTTCTGCAGTTTAAATGAATAACGATCTCAGCGCCAGCTCGAAATTGAATAACATCTCGATATTCAAAATGACTTCTTTTAAAGTTTAATCGAATATCGATCTCTGAGCCACCTCGAAATTAAAACCCAGATCTATATTCAAATTGTATTGTTGTATGTTTAAAACTAATATTGATCTCAGAGCCAGCTCTGTATTCAAACGCAGCTCTGCTTTCATAATTACTTTGTGTATATCTGATCTCTGAGCCAGCTCTGTATTCAAACCCAGGCTCTGCATTCAAAGGGCGTGTTGCATGTTTAAAACGAATATCGATCTTAGAGCCTGCTCTGCATTCAAACACAGCCCTGCATTCAAAATGTCTTAGTGAATGTTTCAAACGAATATCGAACACAGAGCCAGCTCTGCATTGAAACACAGCTATGTTTTAAAAATGCATTGTTGTATGTTTAAAACGAATATCGATCTCAGTGGCCAACTCCGTATTCAATCCTAGCTCTGCATTCAAAATGACTTGGTGCATGTTTAAGAACGAATATCGATCTCAGGGCCAGCTCTGCATTCATACACCGATCTGCATTCAAAATGACTTAAAACGAATATCGATCTCCAGAGTCTGCTCGAAATTCAAACCTAGCTCTTATTGAAAATGCTTTGTTTAAGTTTAAAACGAATATCGATCTCAGAGCCAGCTCGAAATTCAAACTCACGTCGATATTCAAAATGCCTTGTTTATAGTTTGAAACGAATATCGATCTCAGACCTAGCTCTGCTTCAAACTCAGCTCTGCATTTCAAAATGACTTGGTGAATGCTTGAAACGAATATCAATCTCAGAGCCAGCTCTGCATTCAAACATAGCTCTGCATTAAAAATGACTTGGTGCATGTTTAAACGAATATCGATCTCAGAGACAGCTCTGCATTCAAACATAGCGCTTGCATTCAAAATGACTTAGTGTTTGTTTAAAAACGAATATCGATCTTAGGGCTAGCTCAGCATTCAATCCAGCTCTGCATTCAAAATGACTTGGTGCATGTTTAAAACGAATATCGATCTCAGAGCCAGCTTTGCATTCAAACACATCTCTGTTTTCAAAATGATTTGGAGTATGTTTAAAAACGAATATCGATCTCAGAGCCAGCTCTGCTATCAAACCCAACTCTGAATTCAAAATGACTTGGTGCATGTTTAAAAAAAAATATCGATCTCAGAACCAGCTCTGTATTCAAGCCCAGCTGTGCATTCAAAATGACTTAGTGTATGCTTAAAACGAATATCGATCTCAGAGCCAGCTCTGTATTCAAAGCAGCTCGGCATTCTTAATTAAATTGTGTATGTTTTTAAACGACTATCGATCTCAGAGCCAGCTCTGCATTACAACACAGCTCGGCATTAAAAATCACTTGTTGCATGTTTAAAACGAATATCGATCTCAGAGCCGGTTCCGTATTCAAACCCAGCTCTGCATTGAAAATGACTTGGTGCATGTTTAAAAGGTATATCGATCTCAGAGCCAGCTCTGCATTCAAACACAGCTCTGCATTCAAAATGACTTGGTGCATGTTTAAAACAAATATCGATCTCAGAGCCATCTCTGTATTCAAGCCAGCTCTGCATTCAAAACGACTTGGTGTATGTTAAAACGAATATCGATCTTAGAGCAAGCTCTGCATTCACACCCAGTTCTGCATTCAAAACGACTTAGTGTATGTTAAAACGAATATCGATCTCAGAGCCAGCTCTGCAATTAAACTCAGGCTCTGCATTCAAAATGACTTAGTGTATGTTCAAAACGAATATCATCTCAGTGCCATCTCTGCATTGAAACTATGCTCTGTATTGAAAATGCTTTGTTGTATGTTTAAAACGAATATCGATCCCAGGGCCAGCTCAGAATTCTAAACCAGCTCTGCATTGAAAATGACTTATCAACGAATATCAATCTCAGAGCCAGCTCTGCATTCAATCATAGTCTCTGCATTAAAAATTGACTTGGTGCATGTTTAAACGAATATCGATCTCAGAGACAGCTCTGCATTTACATCCCAGCTCGGCATTCAAAATCACTTGTTGCATGTTTAAAAGGAATATTGATTTTTGAGAGCCTCAGCTTGCATTCAAACACAGCTCTGCATTCAAAATGACTTAGTGTATGATAAAAACAAATATCGATCTCAGAGCCAGCTCTGTATTCAAAGCCAAGCTCTGCATTCAAAACGACTTGTTTCAAGTTAAAAAACGACTATCGATCTCAGAGCCAGCTCTGCATTACAACCCTGAGCTCGGCATTCAAACTCACTTGTTGCAAGTTAAAACGAATATCGATCTCAGAGCCAGCAGCCGTATTCAAACCCAGCTCTGCATTGTAAATGACTTAGTGTATGTTTAAAACGAATATAGATCTCTCAAGAGCCAGCTCAGAAATTCAAATCCAGCTCTGTATTGAAAATGCTTTGTTTATAGTTTTAAAACGAATATCGATCCCAGAGCCAGCTCGAAATTCAAAACCCAGCTCTGTATTGCAAATGCTTTGCTGTATGTTTAAAATGAATATCGATCTCAGAGCCAGCTCGAATTTCAAACCAAGCTCGATATTCAAATTGCCTACTTCTACAGTTCAAACGAATATCGATCTCAGAGTCAGCTCGAAATTCAAACACAGATCGATATTCAAAATGCCGTCTTCTGCAATTTAAATGAAGTATCGATCTCAGATCCAGTCTCTATATTGAAACCCAGCTCGATTTTTCAAAATGACTTCTTCTACAGTTAATCGAATATCGATCTCATGAGCCGGATCGAAATTCAAACCCAGATCAGTATTCAAATTGTATTGTTGTATGTTTAAAACTAACATTGATCTCAGAGCCAGCTCTGTATTCAAACGCAGCTCTGCTTTCATAATTACTTTGTGTATGTTTCAAACGAATATCGATCTCAGAGCCAGCTCTGCATTGAAACACAGCTCTGTATATGAAAATACTTTGTTGTATGTTTAAAACGAATATCGATTCTCAGTGCCAACCTCCGTATTCAATCCTAGCTCTGCATTCCAAATGACTTGGTGCATGTTTAAATCGAATATCGATCTCTCTGAGCCAGCTCTGCATTCAAACAAAGTTCTGCTTTTCAAATTGACTAAGTGGTATGTTTAAAACGACTATCAATCTCAGAGCCAGCTCGAAATTCAACCCAGATTCTGTATTGAAAATGCTTTGTTTTATGTTTAATACGAAAAACCAGGATCTCCAGAGCCCCAACACTCAAAATTTAAATGCTGTTTTCTGCAGTTTAAATGAATACACGATATCAGATTCAGCTCGAAATTCAAACTAAGGTCGATATTCAAAATGCCGTCTTCTACAGTTTAATTGAATATCGATCTCAGAGCCAACTCGAAATTCAAGCCCAGCTCGATAATCAAAATAGCATTGTGTTATGTTTAAAACGAATATCGATCTCAGACCTAGCTCTGCATTCAAACCCCAGCTCTGCATTCAAAATGACTTGGTAAATGCTTGAAACTAATATCGATCTCAGAGCCAGCTCTGGCATTAAACACAGCTTGCATTAAGAATGACTTCGTGCATGTTTAAAACGAAAATCGATCTCAGAGACAGCTCTGCATTCAAAAGGACTTAGTGTATGTTTAAAACGAGATATCGATATCAGGGCCAGCTCAACATTCAAACCCCAGCTCCTGCATTCAAAATGACTTGGTGCATGTTTAAACGAATATCACATCTCAAGAGCCAGCTTTGGATACACAAACACATCACTTGCTTTCAAAATGACTTGGTGTATTATTCAAACGAATATCGATCTCAGAGACAGCTCAAAATTCATAACCCAGCTCGACATTTAAAAGCCTTGTTGTATGTTTTAAACGAATATTGATCTCAGAGTCACTCATAATTTAAACACTGCTCGGTATTCAAAAGACCTTGTTGTATGTTTGAAAACGAATATTGACCTCAGAGCCAGCTCGAATTCAACTCAGCTTGGTGTTCAAAATACCTTGTTGTATTTTAACACTATTATCTATCTCAGACCTAGCTCTGAATTCAAACCCCAAGCTCTGCATTGAAAATCATTTGGTGCATGAAAGACAAATATAGATTCGATATTGAAAATTGCCGTCTTCTGCAGTTTAAATGAATATGTCGATCTCAAAGTCAGCCTCGAAATTCAAACCCACGTCGATATTCAAAATGCCTTCTTTACAGTTCAATCGAATATCGATCTCAGACAAGCTCGAAATTCAAACCCAGGTCTATATTCATAATGCCATTGTTATATTTTTAAACGAATATCGATGTCAGGACAGCTCGTACATTTCAAAACCAGCTCTACATTCAAAAGGCCTTGTTGTATGTTTAAAACGAATATCGATCTCAGAGCCAGCTCGAAATTTAAACGCAGCTCGGTATTCAAAAAGCCCTTTGTTGTCTTTATGTTTAAAACGAATATCCAGCTTATACGCCAGCTCGAATTGAAACTCATCTCGGTGTTCAAAATGCCCTTTGTTAGTATGTTTCAAACTGAATATCGATCTTCAGAGACAGCTCGACATTCAAACCCAGCTCGACATTCAAAAGGCCTAGTTGTTATGTTGAAGAACGAATATCGATCTCACAGCAAGTCTGCATTCAAACATTAGCTCTGCACTCAAAAATGATTTGGTGTCATGTTTAAAACGAATATCGATTTCAGAGCGAGCTCTGAAATTCAAACCCAGTTCTGTATTGAAAATGTTTTGTTGCCATGTATAAAACGAATATCGATCTCAGAGCCAGCTCTAATTTCAACCTCAAACTCGATATGCAAATTGTCTTCTTTTACAGTTCAAACTAAATATAGGAATCAGAGCCAGCTCGAAATTCAACACACAGATCGATATTCAAAATGCCATCTTCTACAGTTTAATCGAATATCGATCTCAGAGCCATCTCGATAATTCAAACCCAGCCTTGATATTCAAAAATGTCTTTGTTGCTATGTTTAAAACGAATATCGATCTCAAGAACTAGCTCTGCATTCAAACTCAGCTCTGTATTCAAAATGATTTTGGTGCATGTTTGAAACGAATATCAATCTCAGAGCCATGGTCTGCATTCAAACATAGCTCTGCATTTAACATGACTTAGTGTATGTTTAAAAACGAATATCATCGATCTCAGAGCCACCTCTGCATTCAAATCCAGCTCGATATTCAAAATGAATTGTATGTTTTAAAACTAATATCAATCTCAGAGCCAGCTCCGAAATTGTAAACCCAGCTCGATATTCAAAATGCCTTCATCTACAGTGTAATCGAATATCGATCTAAGAACCAGCTCGAAATTTCAAACCCAGCATCTGTATTTCAAATGTGTATTCTCTTGTATGTTTAAAAAGAAATATTGACTCTCAAGAGCCAGCTCTGCATTCAAACGCATCTCTGCATTCATTAATTACTTTGTGTATGTTTATAACGAATATACGAATCTCAGAGCCATCTCTGCATTACAGCCCAGCTCTGGCATTCAAAATGACATATATGTTCTAAAACGAATAATTGATCTCAGAGCCCGGATCGAAATTCAGACCAAGATCTGTATTCAAATTGTATTGTTTGTATGTTCAAGACAACAAATATTTAGATCTCAAAGACTGCTCGAAATTCAAACCCAACTCGATATTCAAAAGCTTATGTTGTTATGTTTTAAACGAATATCGATCTCAGAGCCAGCTCGAAATTCAAAACCATGTCGATATTCAAAATGCCATCTTTCTACAGTTCAAAACGAATATATCGATCTCAGAGCCAGCTCAAAGATTCAATACCCTAACTCGATATTCAAAGAAGTGTCATGTCGTATGTTTAAAAACGCATATCGATCTCAGAACCAGCTCGAAATTCAAGCCCAGCTCGAATATTCAAATTGGCCTTGTATGTTTTAAAACGAATATCCGATCTCAGAGCCAGCCTCTGCATTCAAACCCAGCTCCGATATTCAAAAATGCCTTGATTGCATGTTTAAACACAAATATCGGATCTTAGACCTAGCTCTGCATTCTAACCTCCAAGCTCTGCATACAAAATGACTTTGTTGGTATTGTTTGAAACGAATAGATCGAGCGATCTCAGAGCCAGCTCTGCATTCTCTCACATAGCTCTGCATTCAACATGAACTTGGTGTATTTTTAAAACGAATATCGATCTCAGAGCCAGCTCTATATTCAAACCCAGCATCTGCATTCAAACTGACTTGGATGCATGTTTAAAACGAATATCGTCTTCTACAACCAGCTCTGCATTCAACCCCAGCTCTGCATTCAAAATGCCCTTGGTGTATGTCGAAAACGAATATCGATATCATTAGCCACCTCTGCATTCAAAACCCAGCTCTGCATTCAAAATCACTTGGTGCAATGTTTAAACGAATATCGTTCTCTAGAGCCAGCTCTTGTATTCAAACCCAGCTCTGCATTCAAAATGACTTGTTTGCATGTTTTAAAACGAATATCAATTTCAGAGCCAGCTCTGCATTCAACCAAGCCCTGCATTCAAAATGGGCTTGGTGCATGTATTAAAACGAATATCGTTCTCAGAGCCAACTCTGTATTCAAACCCAGCTCTGCATTCAAAATGGCTTGGCGCATGTTTAAAAGACGAATATCGATCTCAGAGTCGGCTCGTAATTCAAATCCAGAGCTGTATTCAATATTGTATTGTTGTATGTTTAAAACGAATATCGATCTCAGAGCCCAGCTCTTGCCATAACATCCCAGCTCGGCATTCAAAATGACTTAATGTATGTTTAAAACGAACATCTCGATCTCAGAGCCAGCTCGAAATTCCAACCCAGCTCTGTATTGAATATGCTTTGTTGTATGTTATAGAAACGAATATCGATCTCAGAGCCAGCTCTAATTTCAAATTCTAAGCTCGATATGCTAATTGCCTTCTTCTACAGTTCAAACGAATATAGATCTCAAGAGAGAGCTCGAAATTCAAAACACAGATCGATATTGAAAAATGCCGTCATTCTGCAGTTGAAATGAATATCGATCATCATGAGCACCTGGAAACTCAAACCCAGCTTCGGTATTCAAAATGCCATCTTCTACATATTAATCGAATATTCGATCTCAGTGTTGTTTTTCTCGCCAAATTTATTCAGTTGTGTGTTCATTTTTGGTCAGGGATACCAAGTGCATTTTTGTTCATCTTTGTTTCCTCAACCTTTTTTGAATAAGTTCGCATACAACCTTTTTGTAAAGATTGACTTTTGCTTTTCACAATCCAGATTTGCTTTTTTTGTGTTTTAGCGAAAACTACCTCCATTTCTCCAATCAGTTTTAATTCGGAACTATGTGATTAATAAGTTTAAATAGTTCTACTCGTTAAATAAAGTCTTTATTATTATCATTAATAAATCTCGAATAAGGACTTGAATCTAAGGAACCTGACCTGACAATCATTCGAATATTAATGTGTGTTTATCCGAATAAATTATGAATATATGGATTTATAATGACATGTGTGTTCGTTTAAAAAGGATTCATCTGTATCAAGATTATGAAAAGCGATATACATAGTTAATTTTTTTCAGATTGCCTTCAGTCCCTTTAATATATGTGTGCGTTAAATAGCGCTTCAATGACATGTGCTTGAGTTTTCAATATTCACTATGTTTATACGTGAAGTCATGTAAACACCCATAAATGAGCGCTTCAAAATTAATAATGAATTTCAAGAAAACTTCGAAGGCTACACATATATGCTATTTAAGTTTGTGTAAAATCATACATGCTATGTCAAATGAGGTTTACATCGATTTCAGCTTCTTTGAAATATTTCAATTTAAGGAAAATCTTATCCGAGCCCGCACAATCACTTTTCCTAGCTTGAAATAGTTTTTGATTTACAGAACAAAGCATTATTATTGTTTTAATTGTATTTGGAGTTACCATCACATCTGTTAAAAAATTGCTTTCAGTCCTTTTTATACCAAAACATGTTAAGCATGTTATGCATCTTCACCGAAACCTGGTGATGTGTATGCACCATCAAGTGTAGTCACATTTCTGCGTATTCAGTATACGAATGGCATACGAAGGGGAGTGTCATGACACATTTTCATGAAGGGACTTTGGCGATATATGGTAAGTTTTTTATTCACTACCATCGTTTAAAACAACATAAACGCCTAAACACGCGCTTCATGGAACTTAAACATTACTATCTGCGTTTAAAACTGCATAAACGTTGAAAAAAAATAAAAATCAATTATTATATAAACTTTATCTAGATGTAGTCTATGGTGAGGCCATCGCAGATTCCCACCTTTTTTGAGTCCAGAGATGCATGTATTATCTCCCCCTAGTGCCGTTTTCCGACATTGCAATCACACAATTTCTCACAAGCCTGGCAATATGCCAGTTCAAACCCCTAAAGTTTGTATCTGCCATACATCATGATAAACCATACCATAGCTCCCTAGCAACAGTAGTCGGAAAATACGTCCTCAAAAAATTACGTTTAAAAAGTAGCATGGGAATAAAAAGGTTTAAAACGAATCGCTACGATATATAGTTTATGTATCATTTAATATATCGTACATGGTGACAATCAGTCAGTAAACAAGTACATAACCAGAGTTATCTTTCGCGTTTTTTTTTTAGAAGTTTTTTTTTAATATCAACATCGGTAATTGCCATAGCGGAAGATTTCCGAAGGGCTCCGAAGGTAACTCCACGATTAGAAAATACTGTCAGAAAAAATAAACCCAATACGCTGACTTTAAAGTCAAATTAAATAATAAGTACAACTCGTAGTAATAACTTGAACTTGTATCAATACGTAAGGAAAATAGTTTTTTGAGTGAAATGCAGGCTAATATTGGGAATGGTTTCTTAATAAAAAAACCGTTTGATATGTTGTGTATCTTATATAGATGGTTTATAATTGGTATGTAAAAAATAATAAAAAAAATAATAGTGTAGTTGAATTTTTAATGTATTTTTACCTTTTGACCCCTGGGGCGGTCACCTTGGGGCGGAGTCAAAAATAATGTTGCTCTTCTGCACGTGTCATGATGTGGGGAAGTCATACACTAAACTTGGTTGAATTTCGCTTAGTGGGTTAGGAGGAGATTACGCACATCACAACATTACGACACGACGTACGGACGGACAGGAATACTGATCCCCACTTTTTCTGTGAAAAAAGGTGGGGTAACAAGTGGCTCAAGAAGGTCTGTATCGCTCTACTGGCCTTATGGAGTCTGTGGTTGAGGGGTGGGGTGTACATTAGTTGTTGTGGCACTTATGACAAAGCCTTTGCCCCTGCCACTAAGCAAAATGGTAGTCCCGAAAATATAACTATATACTGCAAGTTCCACAAGATGTACCTGCCCTGCACTAAGCAAAATGGCAGTCGAAAATATAACTATATACTGCAAGTTCCCCAAGATGTACCATTGTAGAGGACCCCCTTTATACAGGAGGACAGATCTCGTTTTATAATTATGGTGTGCTTCGAGTCCCTAAATGGCCACTAGCATCTTAGAATCAATGCATTCACATTTGTGGACAAGATATGCATTTCTTTTTACCTGATTACCCACTAGGGAGCCCCCATAGGGTGGAGCAAAAACAAAAACGTATTTGCATCTGCACTCTCCTAACTAAGAAATACACAACACGTTAACTTGAAATCTATATAGGAGGACAAACCCCATTTTATAGGGTGTTATGCCTCGAGTCCTTAATTGATCGTACCAAATTAAAATCAAATACATTCACATTTGGACAAGACATGAAATTTGTTGTATTTTTTTACCTGATTTCCCTCTATGGAGCCAACGAGGCTGGATCTAAAATATGTACATCTACAAATCCTTATCTAAGGAAATACACCAAACATGAATTTTAACTCACTCAAAACGGTTCAGAAGATACATTAACGTCACAAGCCTGAAACTTGTAGTAGAAATTAATGTGACGTATCCCCAAAGTTATACCCCTGTAGAGAGGCCCCTTTAATGTTGGAGGTCAAACCAGTTTTATATATGTACTGCCTCGAGTCCCTAAATGACCATACCCAAACTAGAATCGTAACCATTCACATTCTGGGCAAGATGACTATTTCTTGTTGAATTATGATCCTTTTGGAAAACTATATGTATTTTCTTCTGATTTTGACCCAATTACCCCTAAGGGGTCCTAGTGGGCGGAGGCATAAATTGAAATCTGAGATTTTGCTGCACCCCATTGGATCAAACAAATGAAAGTAAAAAGTTATACCCTCAATGGGATTTGAACGCAAGGGCCACACGTTCTCAATATAGCATATTGCATATTTAAGAAAGTCAAGGGCCCTAAGTCCGATGTTACTGGTATATTCCGGCTGGATTTTCGAACTTTGTCCGAGCTTTCATTGATATTAACAAGCAAGGCAAAATATGGTAATATCAAATAATAAATGACGGTGCTATAGCACAGGAAGAAAATGAAATTTTTCAGCAAAGCAAGGGCAATAACTCTCGTCGAGTTACTGATCCGATCTAACTGGTTTTCGAAATTGTCCGCGCTTTTATTGATATTAGCAATCTGTGCATAGTTTGGTAAATATCAAATAATCAATGTAGGTTCTAGAGTGGTTCACCATGCAGAAAATGGCATTTTACAGAAAGAACAAG
>JAWPHD010013600.1:0-67079 GCA_037043455.1 Cyrtodaria siliqua | reverse complement strand
CAAAGTGTTTTTATTTAGCACTAAAATTGCCAGTTCCAATTATATATTTTGTTAAAATTACTCACTTACATAGCTGAAAAACATTTGGCTTAAACAAACTCCCGAAATAATAGCAAATTTGTCGGATTTAGACTCCACCATAATGTACAGAAAATGTTGTTGTTTTTTTTGGCTGGATTGCGTAGCAAATCCAGGCTTACAATTTGGCGATTTCCATCTATCTGTCCGTCTGTCCGTCTACGAGTTTTGAAGTTTTCATTATTTTTTTTGTTTTTTCCTCATTTCTCAAAAATGAATTGTCGAAAAGCTTTGAAACTTGACACTTGTTCAATATCATTACAAACTGAAGAAAATCAGTGTTATTTCTGTTAAAATTAAGGGATATGTATTCACTCATATCTGGTTTGCAACAAGAACTTTCCGAATTCTCGACAATCATTTTGACGGATTATGGGCAAATAAAAACAAATGGCGCACAAGAAAATTTAAAAGCATAGAATTATTCAAATAATTTTTACAACGTTTTGTAACAAGGACATTTTCAGAGATGCCAGTATCCAAAAGGTGTTGGGGGGGGGGGGGGGGGGGAAGGCGGGGGGAGGGGGTAATTCAGGGGTAAAAATAACCGGAAATACCGGACCCAGTAGTACTATAAATACACTACTTTATCTCATTGTAATATCCAGTTCAAAGGATATATGCCTTGTGACAGAACTTTTTGAAGCACTCTCGTATAAAAAGCCTCATCTAAATTGATGGCTGTAAACTATTTATTTCTTAACCGAATTTCGAAACTAAGGTGTTTTTATTTACCACTGAAATTGCCATTTCCAATTATATATAATGTATTTACATTTTGTTAAAATTACTAACTTACATAGATGAGAAACCTTTAGCTTAAACAAACGCCCGAAATAATAGCAAATTTGTCGGGTTTAGACTCCACCATAATGTACAGAATTGCGTAGCAAATCCAGGCTTACAGTTTGGCGATTTCCATCTGTCTGTCCGTCTATCCGTCTGTCCGTCTACGAGTTTTGAAGTTTTTGTTAAAGTTTTTGTTTTTTCCTCATTTCTCAAAAATGAATTGTCGAAAAGCTTTGAAACTTGACACTTGTTCAATATCATTACAAATGTTATATGAAAATAACCCTAACTATGTCATGTACTTTACCTGGACTATCCCCACTTTTCACACAGATTTTTCAGTTAAAATGTTAATCCGGCATTCACACTACTATTGGTGCTTCACCTTTTTTTTGTTTTACGTTTAACAAAGTTTGAGGTTGCCACTGGACCCCCATTTAAATGAAACGTTCCCATACCAGTGTACCTGTAACCGGTCATCCGGTTTGGTCTGATGCTACGGATTAGTTCAAGCTTGAAGGTGATGAAAATACGGTTTGGAAACTTTACCTGTCTTCTGCTTCAATCGATGCTTTTCTCTGTCCTATCATCTCACTATTTTTTTTCAACCCCCGACAGAAACATTAGGGTCAAATAGGACACTCAGTTTCTTAAAATGTAGATGTAGAAAGTAATAAGTATCTTGAGCACAGCTAGTGCTAAACATCAAGAACAGTGAAACAAACCATTGTCTTTTCTACATAGCATTTGATGAATTTGGTGCATTTTCAGAATATATTGATGAAAAACGTCGGAACCGGTGTCCTCCGCCCCAAGACATTCTCAGCTAAATTTGATTTAACTAATATTATGAAAACTGACCACTATTTATTAAATGTCAAGTAGGAAACACCAAATTCCTATGTTTTAAAAACATTGTACTTTTTTCAAACATACATCATCATAATGATTAGACTATACGTATGACTCAATTTAACACACGTTGAAGACAAGACGAATATTCGAATAAAAAAAGCTTAAATCATTTTTTCTTTTTCGTAATGACATAACGTTGAAACCGTAATTACATGTTGTTCGGCAATATACATAAACTGATGTAGTAGCAGCTTTTATGACGGTTGGTGATTCAGCCAATGTCGATCCAGACTGGATCATGACTAGATAGCCGTTCGAAGTTCGTTCCATGCCATATCTGTCCTGTCTGGGAACGAATTGAAATTTGACCGAAGCATTGTGGTATACTGGCTAGAGCGTCTGCCTTGCATTCGGGAGGTCGTGGGTTCGAGTCCACTGACCGCGTCATACCAAAGACTTTCAAAATGGAGTAATAAGTTGTAACCCTTGCCTGACGAGCAAATAATAAGTAGTGCTACGACTGATTGACCAGTGTCAGAATAATGTGACTGTTGGTATCATGTCTACTACAGCTTGGTATTCATAAGACACGTACAGGTAGACTTGCACTAGACGTGAGAATCATGGCTCTTATGGTGGTATGTACCTACACTGGTATATGTACACACCATAAGAGCTACGATTCTCGCAGCTAGACTTGCACATACCGGTGCATACATACCGCACAATCAAACATGAACTGTGCTCGCCCTATAGGTTTAACCTACTTCATATTATTTTATGACATAAACAGAAAAATACGAATATTTGAATTAGTACTTGCATACACTTATAAATACAAATATTTGAATTAGTACTTGCATACACATATGTCAGACATCAACTGAAAAATACGAATATTTGATTAATACTTGCAAACATATGATATGAACTGATGGGTGTGACTGACAAAAGCGTCCCCCGATGGGTGGAGTTCTTCACTATTGTGGGCGACAGTAATTGACCAAGAGTCTAGATATACTGAAAGGAAAAAGAAACGCAGGGTGCGTATTTCCGCTATATATTGTATGTTTAATATGCTACTGCTAATCGAATGGTACAGGGCGACATTAGGTCTGTCCTTTTAGGAAGAAGGTTTAAACAGCACTGAACACACCAATGGTTACCCCTTTAAAGTTTCATTATCGTCAGAATGCGCATTTGGCTCAAGCAGGTGAGCAAACTTAGGCTTTAAATGTTGCAATCACTTAACATTAAATACAGTACTGAACTGGCTCAATTTTTCGAAGAGGAACTTCAGCATTTATGAATTTCTTGTTACAACGTGTACTGTGATTAAAACGTCTACAACATCACAGTTGTGTTCTTTCTCTAACTAACTGCACTTTTTTTTTTACAAAACATCTTGGGATTTCCTTGGAATATATATGGAATTAAGTGTGCAGTATATGCAATATATAGCGGAAATACGCACCCTGCGTTTCTTTTTCCTTTCAGTATATACTTTGTCTCGAATATCCAAGAATTCCTGCCTCACAATATCTCGGAACGATAGAGCAATGTTAGTGTCAAACCATTTTGTATTGTCAATACACACGTGTATTCCTATAAATATTACCTTGGCATCTGGTTTTACTAACAGTAGGTTAGTAATGGCTAAGACGAGACGATGTATTCTTAACTGGAAGTCGGAGCTAGAGGTTTACCACCACGAATTACATGTAAACCTCCGAGGTGTAGTCGAATGTAGTTCCTATAATAAAAAGTTAATCCCTATTTTGTTTGTCAGAAAAGGGGCATTATAAGTAGGGGAAAACTGCCCATTTCTGTTCGATTTTGTAGTTATATGTATAAGAAGCGTATTAATAGTTTTACTGGATCACAGGGGTCATTTTCGAAATTTCGACACTATGCTTACACTTTGCGAACAACCATCACTGAAAGCAACTGTACCCTTGACCTGTTTAGTAAACAAACAATGAATGTTCTTACATGTCTTGGGACCCCATCTTTTCTGATGATCGTTCAAGTGAAAAAATAAGAACTTTTAGTAGTACATAGCATATTTTTATGAGAAAATGTATTTTGAAAGTTTCCCCTAACCATTAAAATAGGATACTATGAAAAAATGAAGATTTGTGTAAAAGGTAAAATATTATTGCTTATCTTACAAACTCGACTTGGCAGCGTTCAGCTAGTATCAATTTTGATTTTATCGGCATTTTTGGAATTGCTGAGCTCATATTCGCTACTATAATCAGGTATAGTACCACCAATTTAGAAGAATTATCTTAAAAAATCATTTTTGGCATGAAAATCGACATAATTGGCATATTCGTCATCCAAATTGTACCTAAAATAGATATTTTATTAATGCCCATTGACTGTTCTAAACATCTGATCTATTTAATATGGTGTGTTGACAAGAAATGTCATTTGGTATGACAATTCATTTAGTGAAAAAGTTAAAAAATATCTCTGACTTTTGTCGATTTCGGAGTATTGTCCTTTATATTCACATAACCATATCTCGGCAAATAATCTTTCGATTTGCATGAACTTAGTTTGTTTAAGCATGTTATGAAAATGTCAAAACAAAATCATCATTTAAGAACCATCGGAACATGTTTTCCTCTCTTTAAGAGATATGCGAGGTAATTAGGACTCGCTCAAAGTAATTAGGGACATTTTTCCGATAAAATTGGTCAAATAATCTCAGAAATAAGTTTTCCATAGTGTTTTCAATGAGCGTTTTTAGTTCTATTTTGTCTATAAAAGCCTTAAGTTTGAGTTTCAATTTGTTTTCGTTTGTAAAATGATGTGGTTATGAAGTGTTTACAATTGAACTATTTTTTTATGGTAAGATTATGTAGGGTTGCATGTTTGCAACATGTTTTCATGAATTAAATCTGCCTGGAAACAGGTTTGGTAGGCATGAAACCACTAAATCTTTCCCCTACCCACTAAAATAGGATACTATTAAAAAATGAAGATTTGTGTAAACATGGTAAAAGGTAAAATATTATTTGTTATCTTTCAAACTCGACTTATTCTCTTAATTGTGTTTGCTTCTCTTATTTGTGTTTGTTGCTCCAAAAGGATCACCTTTATCAGTATTTATTAACATTCACACTCGCGTTCGTTTAGTGCAGTGTGGCGGCTGTAAAAAGTCTCCCCGTGCTAAGAATCAGTAGTGTTATATTTACTGGTCCTTTGAGACCAACGAGCCCAATATAGGTGGCTTTGAAGTAGATTACCGCTTAAGCCGGTGCTAAAGGGCGTGAGAGGTGTTGCTTTCATTACTTCTCATGAACAGACTCAATAAAACCGAGTCTGCTGCTTTATACTCTTGTGTTTGTTGCTCCCAAACGATCACCTTTATCAGTATTTATTAGTAGCGTTCAGCTAGTATCAATTTTGATTTTAGCGGTATTTTTGGCATTATTGAGATCGTATTCGCTACTATAACCATGTATGGTACCACTAATTTTGAAGAATTGCTTAAAAAATCGCCTTTGTCATGAAACTCGACATAATTGGCATATTCATCATCCTAATTGTACCTAGAATGCATATTGGATTATTATTAGTCCATTGACTGTTCTAAACAACTGGCCTTGAATTCACCACCCATTCTTGAGAGTATGCAAATTTTAATCACAACTATTTCTAAAAGTGTAAACGATAAACGTTCATGAGAATCTGCTATGAATAAATATGATAAATACTAATAGATAGCAACTTCATACCGTTGTCCATTGGCTGTCCTAAACATCGGATCTATTTAATATGGTGTCTTGACATGAAATGACGTTTGGTATGAATTCTGTGCAAAAGTTAAAAATAAATCTCCGACTTTTGTCGATTTCGGACAATTGTCCTTGGTATTCACATGACGATATCTCGGCAAATAATCATTCGATTTGCATGAAGTAGGTTTTTTAAGCATGTTATGAAAATGACAAATTCTTCATTTAAGAAACATCGGAACATGTTTTCCTCTCTTATAGGTTTACCACCTCTAATTACATGTAAACCTCCGAGGTGTAGTCAAATGTAGTTCCTATAATAAAAAAGTAATCCCTCCTTTTTTGATGGAATAGGGCATTGTAAGTATTGGAAAACTGCCCATTTCTGTTCGATTTTGTGGTTGTATGTATACGAAGCGCATTAATAGGTTTTACTGGATCACTGACGAGCATTTTCGAAATTTCGTCTCTTTGCTTACACTGTTTGAGCAACCATCATTGAAAACAGCTGTACCCTTAACCTGTTTATTAAACAAACAAAAACTGCCGGTCATGTGATAATGGCGACGGTCTGTGTTTATTCTTCGCGGAAAATTAATATGATTATGTAGTGTTTCTGAGTAAACGAAGAAGGTATGAACATTGTAACTGATGTCTCTTAAACAGAGTTTTAATCGGAACTACAGAATTTGCGTTTTGATTAAGAGAAATGATAACTTTATAAATTATTGTGCAAAAGAAATATAAAAAGATCGGACAGGGAAAGTAGCATTCAAGGAGGACAGTAAACCACAAAACACAGAAACAGACACGCAAACAGACAAACAAGAAGAACTCATATATTGACACTATACACGTTCACCAATCGATTTGGGTACCATGTAACCAGTATACATAGAGTACTAGCTTTGAATAACGGTAAAAAAGATTACGCTAAATGTTTTGACAGCTATACAGTTTGCCAAAGTTTCGTCTGTTTATAATGAGCGATACTTCAACATCGATCTCAGTTAACTGTAAGTGTGATCTGTCTTCTCCGGAATTCTTAGCCGATCTGAAAAAGAACAAACTTACAATCTCTGACTCTGATATATCTGATATATCGAACATATCAGACATCTATCCTAGCCATGGCATTTGGAGCTCCGACGCCGCATTATACGTTTAAAACCGAAGATCTGAACAGTATATCCAAACTGCTTCATGATTCATTTAGCCAGGATGTAAAGGACTCGGTACAAAACTTTGTCAAGGCAACAACATATTCCGTCATCTCAGGAGTAGTGGCGGGTCTCAAGTCTGAGATTTCGCAACTCCGCGAGGAAAATGAAACATTGAAGGCACGATTATTCCAACTGGAAATAGCAGCTGACTACACCGATCAATGCAGTTGTCGGAATTGCTTTTGTATTGCTGGTATCCCGGAATCTGCGGAGGAAGTAACAGATACCATTGTGACGGAGATGGCCAGTGCTCTCGGTTGATTTGGCCGTAAATGTAATTGACCGTTCCCACAGAGTCGGGAGACCATCATCTGTTAAACCTCGCGACATTATTGTCAAATTTGTCTCTTACCGCTCACGCCAGAAGCGTGTACGTGCGAAAGACAAACCTGCTTACAAGGGCGTTTTTCTCAACGAAGACTTTACAATCATTCATTGTACTAGGTACTATTATGCACGAATTTCTCACTTACTATAGGTTGGCATATTTGATAAAACTACACCACAGGTAAATTATTTATTTTGTCCCTTTTAGCAATTACATGAAAAATAGAGGCTGTTCTATCGCCATAATGCCAACTTATCGTTATAACCACATGTTTGCAATCACTTTTCATATACTCATTCTTCTGCCAATATACAACTCGCTTATGTGTATGACCTCCATGCATCGAACCGTTCTGACAACAACATGTCTGTCAAAAGCCATTATGCATCCATATAAACGCATTGTCCTGGGCAGCAAATTCTACGATAATGTATTTTTTTCTAATTACGCAATTTTAGTCCAGTTCTCAGCATCCGCTTGTGCTTGGCTTATGATTCTTCCAATGCAATCTAGTGATATCCACCAAAGTCCTGGCCCTGCAGCTTCAGTAAATAGTTATGAAGGTACAACTTCCTTCACAGTTAGTACACCGGGGTTTAACGTAGACACTCTTGATCTCGCACATAGTCTGTCAATCATTCATTATAAAGTGCAAAGCATACGGACAAAACTTGATCTTCTTCAAACTGAATTGTATCAATTCGACATTCTCACCTTTTCCGAGACTTGGCTTAATGACCAAGAGAAAAATGAAAAACTGCTATTTCCATCATACAATAGTCCGGAACGTAAAGACCGTGCCGCCGATAGTCACGGTGGGGTAATGGTTTATGTTAAAGATAATTTGCATTACATCCGCAGGGGATGTTCCCCGAGCAACTTCTTATGGGGTGTATGTGTCTCAACTTATTCGTTTTTCAAGAGCTTGTACTCGAGTTAAGGACTTTAATATTCGTAATATTTGTATAACTAAAAAGCTACTCAATCAGGGTTACCGTTACCATAAAATTCGTAAAACTTTGCAAAATTGTATTATCGTAACCCAGATCTTCTTAAATATAAAAGTAATTTAAGGACTCTTCTGCGACAAGGACTATCACAACCTGACTTCTATGGTGATGTGATTTATAAACTTCGTAAGATTCTTGGTCATGATCACTTTCATACAATCTTTGTTAAACGTGTTAAAAAGTTTATCAAAAGAGGTTATGACCCTATCATTTTGCAACGTACTGCAGGCTTGGTGGTGGAGCCTTTTACAGTTCGCCGCTATGCTTTCCTCTTTAATTGTACGATGACCGGACAGGTCTTGGACCCTATGATGACGCCTACCTAAAGCCAAGTGGGACGTTGGCGTTTTATGTTTGTCTATGATCTTTCTTGTCGTGCCCTTAATGGTTTATTCTCTTGTTGCTCTGGCTTCTGCCAAGTCACTGCGTACCTTCATTGTGTCTTTCTAGGCTATTGTTTTTTGTTGTATTATATTTACACGAGCACATTTGTGTTTTACTTATATTGCCTATTGATGCTGCCTTGTTGGTTAGAGATTATATCATGGCGGGGATTTTTTTATTGACACTGTCCTGTTTTAATGAGATGACAGTAGGGTAAGTGTGAGGTTTGGTGCACCCTAGAACCGGTTTAAACCCCCAGTGGCATACTTTGCCACTGACCGTTCCAAGGCGGTAGCCCTATTGTCAACCCTTTTGCCTTCGTATATATTGTCTCTGGTACCACCCTTAGTAGAGACGCGTCGCGATATCGTCTAAGAAATAAAAAGTGGAACTCTTTACCACAAGATATTAGAGACACGGATTCCATTAATTTCTTTAAACGTTATTTGAATCGCAATATCATACAATCGCCCAAATACTTTCACGTCGGAAATAGAAAAGAACAAATTATACACACCCGTTTAGGTACCAATTGTAGTTCATTGAACCTCTGATTCAGAAAAATATAATCGCATCCCCGTTATGCGATCACTGTCATAGTGATAGTATTGAAGATAACTAACACTTTTTCTTCACTTGTCCTGCTCACAACGAAATACAAACTGACCTTGCACACACCCGTAACCCGTTATGTACAGTTATCCTCGAAACATACGGTGATCAGTCGCTAAGTTATTACACTAACGTTTCAATCTTTGAGGCTGTTCAAAAGTATATATAAAAAGCAAACGCTTCCAATCTAGCAGAGTATGTAAATATGATTGATGTTTGTGGTCGCCCATCAATGTTGCTGTGTCTCATGGAGTACTCCGCCTTATGATCCCCAGTGTCACGCGTTATTATCATGTTATCTAACAAGACTATATGCATTTCTCTTTATTTTCAATCTAGGTCTGGATTGTTCTCTACATGTTGACGACTTTGTTATATGTTATCGTGCAAAAAACATGAATACTATTGAGAGACAATTACAACAATGTCTCAATAAACTTCAGACCTGGTCTGATGAAAATGGTTTTAAATTTACTAAATCTAAAACCATTTGTATGCACTTTTGTCAACTACGCAAACATCACGAAGATCCTCATCTAACAATCTAACACTGGGCGGTTCACCTTTACTAGTAGTGGATGAGACAAAATGCCTAGGTCTTATTTTTGACCGTAAATTAACGTTTATACCACACCTTAAATACTTGAAGGCCAAATGCCTTAAAGCTCTTAACTTATTTAAAGTTGTTGCAAACACTAATTGGGGAGCAATTAGCGACTTTATAGATCTCTTATCAGATCCAAGCTGGACTACGGCTCAATAGTATATGGATCGACTCGCAAGTCGTACTTGCAGATTCTCGATACTATACGACTCGCCGTAGGAGCCTTTCGTACATTACCAGCCGAAAGTCTATATGTTGAAGCTAATGAACCATCATTGTCTCATAGACGGGACAAATTAGCCCTTCAGTATACCATTAAATTACAATCTAACACTTCAAATCAAACTTTCGATACTGTTTATAATCCTAATTATGAACCTCTTTCTGATCGAAAACCGAAGGCCATTCGGCCATTTGGTCTTCGTATTAAACCAAAATTAAGAGTCACTGAAATCGACCTAAATTTGATTGCCAAGTACAAAGTACCGCAAATTCCACCATGGACTTTGGAAACACCAACAAATATTTTTGATCTTTGTAATAATAATAAATCCATTACAGATTCTACTATCTTTCAAAGCAAATTTAATGAAATTAAATCGAACTACAGTAACTTTCAACATATATACACATATGGTTCTAAAGATGGAGACAAGGTAGCTGCAGCAACCGTTGTTCACAAACATAGCATAAAGAGTCGCCTGCCTGAAGTTTTATTCAGGAATCTGATGATGACCATTTCGTAATATTTTCTGATTCCCTTTCATCTCTTCAAGCACTGGGTAATATGAAACATGATAATCCAGTTGTGCTTCAACTTTTAGAAAAGTACAATTTTGTTTCTTATAGTTGATAATGTTATTATTTTCTGATGGCTTCCAAGCCATGTAGGAATACGTGGTAATGATAGAGCTGATAGTGCTGCTAAGGCAGCATTAGGTTTACATGTATCTAATACCAAATTACCTTATACTGATTTTAAAAGAATATAAAACACATATATTCGTAACTCTTGGCAAGCCGCTGAACAATAAACTCCATTCCATTAAACCGTTACTCTGAGAATGGCGTCCTTCTAGTAGACCCATTCGTCGAGAGGAAGTTGTCCTAGCCAGGGTCAGGATAGGGCATACACGCTGTACTCAGTCTTATTTATTATTAGGTGAGCAGTGCCAGAATGTATACCCAGTTTTGCACCGTTAACGGTCAAACATATCTTGTTTGAATGTGTAGACTTTGATCCTATGCGACAAAGATACTACACAGTTAATACTTTGAAATAGTTATTTGATACTATAGATTTTAGTCTTGTTTTAGATTTCCTTAAAGATATCAGACTTTATAAATTAATATAATATTTTTCTATACATATTATTTTGTTTACAAGCCCGTTGACGGGCATTGGTTGATTTACATATATACATCGTTTATATTGCTACCATATCATCCCTTATTGGTAGATAGTTTTATCTTTATACGTTTACATTATTTTTAATTACTACTTCATTCTTTCATGATTCATCGATTTTTGCGCACAATATGACCTATTTATGTGTCGACGTGCCATAAAACACCATTCATTCTTTCATTCATTCATTCATTCATTCATTCATTCATTCATTCATTCTCCTTTTTTCTTTTTCTTTTCTTTTTTATTATATATATACTTTTTTTTATTTAAAAAAACATTGAGTGGATATGTCTTTTGTTCGTATTACATTTTGTTTATGTTTTCCTTCACCTTGTATCATCATATTGCTTTCATTTCTTTTTGTATGTGTTTTTTTTTTCGTTTTAATTTGTTTAAGCAAATATTAACTGAAGCCAACGTGACACTGAATAACTATAGTAATTCTACCAATTGATTAATATATATGTAAGTTTCGTAGCTGTTAACACATATTTGAATTGTGAACACGTTTTCCAAGGATAGGAACTTTATAAGTTTTCTTTCGTTCCAATCCTTTACTTAATGTACTGTTAAATGTATTTATGCACGAATTCTAAATAAAATATGTTTAAACCAAACAAACAAAACCTTTCTTACATGTTTCGTGACCCAACCTTTGCTGGCGATTTTTCAAGTGGAAAATTAGTTTTCTCTATGAAAATTACACTTCTGCATTATCCATATTTGAGTTGAAGTTGCAGCAAATCATTAATATGTGGCACTTTAACTTTGGTGTTTATGGGGAAAATAATTAGTGGTTTCATACCTATAAGATATAAGACAACCTAGGGACACTTTTCCGATAACAATGTTTAAAATAAACTCGGCAATAAGTATTCCATAGAGTTTTGCATAGGCTTTGATCGTTTTCAGTCCAATTTTGTCTATAAAATCCGTACTTTTGAGTTTCAATATGTTTCGTGTTTAAAATGATGTGTTTGTGAAGTGTTTACCATTGAACTAAATTGTTATGTCATGAATATGTAGGGTTGCATATTTGCAACATGTTTTCATGAATTAAATCTTTATGGAAACAGGTTTGGTAGGCATTAAACCACTAACTCTTTTCCGTTCCCCATAACATACGATACTATGAAAAAATGACGATTTGTGTAAAAGGTAAAATATTATTTCTTATCTTTCAAACTCGACTTGATAGTGCACAGCTAGTATCAATTTTGATTTTAGAGGTATTTTTGGCATCATTGCGCTCATATTAGATGCTATAATGCGGTATGGTACCACCAATTTGAATAATTTGCTTAAAAAATCAATTTTGGCATGAAAATCGACATAACTGATATATTCATCATCCTAACTGTACCTATGAGGAATATTTTATTATTGTCCATTGACTGTCCTAAACATCGGATCTATTTAATATGGTATCTTGACAAGAAATGACGTTTGGTATGAATTCAGAATTGCAAATGTTAAAAAAATATCTTTGACTTTTGTCGATTTCGGAATATTGTCCTTGGTACTCACATGACCATATCTCGACAAATAATCATTAGATTTGCATGAAGTAGTTTGTTTTAAGCATGTTATGAAATTGACAAAACAAAATCCTCATTTAAGAAACATCGGAACATGTTTTCTTCACTTATAGGTTTAACACCACAAATTACATGTAAACTTCCGAGGTGTAGTCGAATGTAGTTCCTAATATAATACAAAGTTTGATGGAAAAGGCCATTATATGTATTGGAAAATTCCCAATTTCTGTTCGATTTTGTGGTTGTATGTATAAGAAGCGTATTAATAGCTTTTACTGGTTATAGTGATGAACATTTTCGAAATTTCGACTCTATGCTTACACTTTGTGAGCAATCATCACCGAAAACAGTTATAACTTTGACCTGTATAGTAAACAAACAAGGACTTTCTTACAGTATTGTGACCCCACCTTTTCTGGTGATTTTTCAAGTGGAAAATTAGTCTTTTCTATGAAAATTAATCTGCTGCATTATCCATATTTGAGATGAAGATGCAGCAAATAATTAATATGAGGCACTTTAAAATTGGTGTCAATGGGGAATATAATTAGTGGTTTCATACCTATAAGAGATAGTTCAGTAATTAGGACTCGCTCAGATTCGAACCTACGAACACTTTTACGATAACAATTGGCAAAATAAGCTCAGAAATACGTTTTTCATAGTGTTTTACATAGGTTTTGAGCGTTTTTATTCCAATTTTGTAAATAAAAGCCGTAATTTTCTGTTTTACCTTGTTTTCGTGTTTAAAATGATGTATTTGTGAAGTGTTTACAATTGAAAACAATTTTTTTGGTATGAATTTGTAGGGTTGCATGTTTGCACTATTTTTATGAATTAAATATGCATGGAAAAGTTTTGGCAGGCTTGAAACCACAAACTTTCCCCAACCCACTAAAATGGGACAATATGAAATAATTAAGATATGTGTAAAAGGTAAAATATTATTTCTTATCTTTCAAACTCGACGTGGTAGCGTTCAGGTTGTATCAATTTTGATTTAAGCGGTATTTTTGGCATTATTGAGCTCGTATTCGCTACAATAATCATGTATTGTACCACCAATTTTGAAGAATTTGCTTTAAAAATCAATTTTGCCCTGAAAATCGACATAATTGGGATTTTCATTACGTGGAGACACGGTCTTATCTTGTTCAAGAATTGTCGATCCATTTATACCAACATAGAATAATACAGTTACCTGTGTAATTGTTGGGGGAAAATGGGTCGGCTTAGCTCTACTGGCGGGGTTGGGGTGGGGTGGAAGGACACGCTTCAGGCAGAAAGAAAATATGATTTCCATAATAGATCAAGTATACACATTTTCGATGGTATTCATCTGATTAAGTATTTCCTCTATTAGCAGCGCCCGGGCGCTTTGCAAAGTGCGAAGGTTAAACATTTCAATATATTTCATCTCCGTTCCCGATTGTTTTCCTTAAAAAGTTACTGTACGCCGATATTTTACTGTCACACCGGTATTGACTAAACCTAAACCCGACAATATACTGAGTATATCACTGTCATCACTCTGCATCTGTATGATACAATATCCGTCGAACTTGACGATTACAACACGGGTTGGTTGCATACGGATTAAATAATAATAAAAGATAAAATAAATAATAAAGAAAGGAGATAAATAAAAGCTGTAATTTGTATTGATGATGATAGCGCTTTAAGGTTTATGTCTTAGACCAATCCGGTGTCTCGGTAAAAGAATCCCGTAATCAAATCCATTAGCGGTAAAGACGAACAACTTGTGTGTTTTTAGGAACTTACGGATTTTTGAAGAAGGTAAGGTTTCTTAAAACAGGTGGGGTGCTTCTATTAGGGAAAGAGCTACTAATAAAGGATATAAGGTATATGAAATAAAGAAAAGTTTAAAATTGCGAGAAAAACAACAACAATTACATTGTTATATATATATGGTATTTGGTAGTGATGGTGCGGCGATAAAGGGTAGATTTTTCTTTATCTTCTTTATCAAGGAAACTCGTTGCCTGGTCATGGACATATATATCTGGGAATTTTATTTTGAGATTCCTGTGGGCACTCTAAAAGACTAGCGTAAAACCAATGTCGGAAAATATCTATATGTTTTTAAAGGAAGTTCATCAGGATTAAACGATTTTCAATTGGCCATTTTATCGATAAAAAAAATTCCCAATTTGGTAATTTTTACGATAGAAATTTACCAGGGTCCTTTTCCCCAAAAGACCTGGAAAAAGCCCTGACATGTAACAAATATTTCGGTTCATTGAAAAATAAATATATAGATACTCGCTTTAGAGCTTAAAATGTTAATGCAATGCATGCTTACTTATATATCTCTACTTAAACCAAAACGGAAGGCCCACACACTGCTTTTAAAAGTCGGTAAAATATTATTCAAAATAAATTAATTAAAATATAAAACCATGGCTCATCTTAAAGACAAACATCGACACCAGTAGTGTTATTTTTACTAGTCCTTTGGGACCAGCGAGCCCAATATAGGTGGCTTTGAAGTAGAATACCGCTTAAGCCGGTGCTCGTGGGCGTGAGGTGTTGCTTCTTTCATCACTTCTTATGAACAGACTCAATAAAACCGAGTCTGCTGCTTTATTTTCTTAATTGTGTTTGTTGCTCCCAAGGGATCACCTTTATCAGTATGCATTAACATTCACACTAGCGTTCGTTTTTGTGCAGTGTGGCGGCTGTAAAAAATGTCCCCGTGCTACGAATCAGTAGTGTTATTTTTACTGGTCCTTTGGGACCAGCGAGCCCAATATAGGTGGTTTTGAAGTAGAATACCGCTTAAGCCAGTGCTAGGGGCGTTCGAGGTGTTGCTTCTTTCATTACTTCTCATGAACACACGCAATAAAACCGAGTCTGCTGCTTTATTCTCTTAATTGTGTTTATTGCTCCCAAGGGATCACCTTTATCAGTATGTATTAACATTCACACTAGCGTTCGTTTAGTGCAATGTGGCGACTGTAAAAAGTCTCCCCGTGCTACGAATCAGTAGTGTTATTTTTACTGGTCCTTTGGGACCAGCGAGTCCAATATAGGTGGCTTTTAAGTAGAATACCGCTTAAGCCGGTGCTAGGCAGCGTGAGAGGTGTTGCTTCTTTCATTACTTCTCATGAACAGACTCAATAAACCGAGTCTGCTGCTTTATTCTCTTAATTGTGCTTGTTGCTCCCAAAGGATCACCTTTATCAGTATTTATATACAGAAGACACAACAAACATAGTTCGTAATACAGGGTCGTTTACGTCCAGAGTTTCCAGACCCTGTATTAAAAACACAATTATCTTCTCAGGTCATCCTTAAAAATACATTTGTTAGCTGTTTCCTGACCCAGGATTTTATGTGGGTAGGTGAAAAAATGAAGACAGTAAAAATGTTAGAGAGAATGTAGCGACACAGCCAATCGTATGATGAACAAAGAAGATATGATCGTTTCAAGGTTTTGTTGAAACGGATATGGAAGCCGCCATTTTGAGAGCTATCACATCACAGGTCTAAATGACCATAATATGGAATATTTATAAATATGAAACTTTACTGATTGATAGGAAAGAAATTACAGCAACTATATCAAAAATATGTATACATAATGGCAATAATGATTTATATCACCAGTAAATGATTTTGCATTCATTTGCAGTAATTTTCTTTGCTCTAAATGACATTTATCAATATTCAATATACGGTAATTTGGAACTATGATGTCACCGTTTAAAAATGGCGGCTTCCATATCTGTTTAAGAACAATCTTCAAATGGTCATATCTTTTTTGTTTATTATCCGATTTTGATTTTTCTTGGGACGTTTTCCAAGATTTTCTGAACTCTCAATAATAAGATTGTTTGGCTGTGTCGCTACATTCCCTTTAAGAAATGAAAGAAAATGTACTAAAGATAGTAAAAAAAAAATATGTTAAAGAATTGCTATAGAAAGTTTTGAGTAGGGCCCTTTTTCATAGGCAGGTAGGGACACAACAAACTAACAATTTTGTATGGTCGGCCTCAGTCCCAAAAGATTTCTGGTTCCAATAAACACAATAAATTTATTTGGCCTTTTATGCAAAACATTCACTTACTTTTTTTTTTATATATAATCCTGTTGGAAATGTATGCACTCTTTAAAATTATAATCCAGTTGATACTTGTAAACAGAAATATACTAATAGAATGAGGATGAATGGATAAACATACTATATCATGTATATATTGATAAAGTGTGGTATTTTAATTTCAACTCAGTAATACTAATTACATAATTAAGGTGTTATTTGTCATTAGATCAAACTGTTTTAATTACACCTTCATGCAGTGTTGAAGGGTAACTAAGTAGTCACCTTGCTGTTGAAAAGAACACTGGTAATGGTTTCACACTAATTAAGTTAGAAAATGCAGCCAAGTATTCTTTAGATCAAACTTATTAACACCTTTATTGATTTATTTCTGCAGTTTGAATTGGTAACTAATTAGCCTCGTGGTTTACACACCAAGATTGCAATTACAAATGCAGCCAAGTATTCTTTAGATCAAACTTATTAACATCTTTATTGATTTATTTCTGCAGTTTGAATTGGTAACTAATTAGCCTCATGGTACACACCAAGTTTGCAATTACAAAATGCAGCCAATTATTCTTTAGATCAAACTGCTTTATTAACACATTCAGTATACGATTATTTCTGCAATATGGAAAGGTAACTTATGATTAGCAATTCAATTCAATATTTTTATTTGGCATAACATTTACATGTTATTGCCTAAACAAGGCGGAATACAATACACAATATTTCAGAGAAGAGTACAAACACTCATACATACTTCATTTAGAGAATGAATATATATATTTCAGTGGAACAGTTATAATTGTTACGTTCTATCAAAGGCATTTTATTACATGTTATTACCATTATCAAGATTGTGT
Source organism: Cyrtodaria siliqua (assembly GCA_037043455.1). Classification (NCBI taxonomy): domain Eukaryota; kingdom Metazoa; phylum Mollusca; class Bivalvia; order Adapedonta; family Hiatellidae; genus Cyrtodaria; species Cyrtodaria siliqua. The sequence continues at coordinate 49,566 of JAWPHD010013600.1, read as the reverse complement.
TTAAAAAGCATTTATATTTAAGGACTTTAGATTAATGCATAGAAACTCTGACTATCATTACGTAACATCCATTAACCACTCATTTATCCGACAAATAGTTTAAGTTTAAGTTGTTTACCCGTTTACCCATTAAATACAATTTATAATTTGCTTCAACGGACCTCACTCACTATACAAATAACTCCGCTTTACTTTGAAATCAGGAGGAATTAGTGATAAATACACGTGAATCGGTTACACTTACAGTTAAGTAAGGATCCTCTCAACTACCCAAAATGAAAAAAAAAAGTAAATTTAGTTTTATATGTAATTTTGTTGGAGTTCGTGCATATTTTGCATATCATTTTAAGAGTCTTCGAACCAAGATTTTGAAAATAATAATGTTTTTGCACAATTTTTTTTTTATTATTAATATTTTGTAAAAATGTAACCGTAATTTGGGCATCATATTTCGAAAAGAAGATTTAGACTAAAACTACAATGTTGGACGGCCCAGTGGATTAGCTTGTATGTTTTGTCTGCTGGGCTCGAAAACACTGATGGTTTGATTTGAATTCGTTTATTCAGTATAATTTTACCAAATTGTAAACCCTTTCTATTAGAGTGCAGATAATCGTCATATTTAACATTATATAAACGTCATATGATTACTTATTAGTCTACGTAAGTAACAACATAATATATAAAATTCTTATGAATAACATAGTCTACTTATATAGTACCCTAAATTTGGGTCATACTCAGTACTGACTGCCACCTGGTTAGACAGTCGCTGTACTGGCTCTCTGGGTGGTAGTCAACACAGAGACGTACGTTATTCTTCATATGAATATTATAAACTACTTAATTGATACAGTTATAATATGAGACTGATCCGGTGGACCCGTTGGGGCGATTTTTGAGTCTGATGACAACGCAGGCACAACGGTACAGGACCAATCACATACTTTTATATATATAATGCGCCACGACTAAGTGAGTGTGGGGACTGCCCTACCTCATGGCGTCGTGGACATGTCTAGCTGACTTTTGATAGGACTCCATGACAGGATGAGTGTGGGTTCAACCCTATACTTTTGGTGTCATGGAGATGCTTATTAAATATGTCCTAAAATATCCTAACTGTTTATCTTATAAACAATAATATTACTAAGGTACATATTTCCCCCCACTCCATCCACTCCCACTCCCTTATGTCGTATAATTCCATGTAACACTACTTTGTATGCCCCCACCAGCCCCGGTGTGTGATTTTAATATTTGGTATTTTATATGACCAGTTAAGTTAATAGAAATTCCTGGCTGTCCTATTTAGTTTTATATATGCTTATTACTTCACATTGATTTTATATCGACAGCTGGGAAGATGCTATTTTTAGTTTGATCTGACGCACACATCGGGATAACGGAGGACATAATATTAACATGTAAAACCTATGTATACCTCTGCTTCATGCCCTCCCCAGTGTGACCTCCCCGTGGCTTTGGCGGAGGGACACACTCCATTTAACGTCTTTGCTCTCATAAGCGCAAAACTCATACTAATTATTTTATATTGAGAGATTTGGAGTGATGTCTTACTAACAACACTGGACATTTTAACGTTTTCTTTTTTAACATTATATGCTTATAATTATAAGAGTCCACTCCCTTTGGAAGGGAGCATGAAGCAGACACAACATGGATTATGTATATATGTACATATTAAGTTAAATCATTTTTAAGAAATGGTGACGCGCTGGCGCTGGAATATAAAATTATTATTTATAATCCTCGATTGAATTTTATATATAAAATAGACCAACATCAGCTTATTCCACCTGTGTTACCATCACTCAGCCTCTGCCAAGTTAATCTTCTTGTGTCCATGCAAACCATCTATTGCCATGTCTTGCGTCTGCTTGGATCCTGCCATCCGTGCGAGATTGATAAGCATTAGTAACATTATTTAAACTACTAAGGTTATTATAAATAAACTACTATTGAAAACCTCGCCAAAAGGCCTAGTTACTACTAAAATTTCACATTTTTATTTAGCCTCCGTACAGGTAACATCGATAAATATACGGCTCCAAAATATATGTGATAAAAAATAGTTGCCCGGAACGGGATTTGAACCACAGTATTGCACTTGTAAGATTTGAAAGATGTACGCTGAACCTCTAGACCACTGCTATTTATTGGTATTTTGTAGCATTTTTAACACTAAATAGGCATTACGTAATAACAAGAGCGCGCACACAAACTCATCAAACGCTAAATAACAAGAAGAGATATGGTTGATTTGAGGCGAAGTATTAGTTTCATATTGATAAGATACAGTATTACACCAGGCAATGTTAATTTACACGTGCGACAATATGGACTGCATATTTATTGATCCATCTTTAGTTGCGTTCAAATATGTTAAGTTATTTTGCCTCATAATATATGGTAGTTAGTATACTATTTTCTCAAGTAGCGTTGTAGTTCAGTGGATAGAGCACAGGACTTGCAATCAGAAGGTCGTGTGTTCGAGCCCCGAAAGAAGCTAACTTTTTTTTCCAGTAAAAATTACTGTTACCTGTATATAGGTACGATGTGCACTGGTCGATTTATATACAGTAAATGATTTCATGCGCTATATTTGCTCGCTTAAATACCCGATTTCGACATGAGCAGGTGAACATGAAGTTACAGATAAAGACACGCCTACAAAGACGAAATCGATTGATATAGGGCGTCTGTAGCTTTAACAACACTTTTTTCATTTTCCCGTTCAGACCACCGAACCAGCAGGACGTGTCCGTCTTCAATGGAGTCTCTCCAAGCGATGTTGACGCGTCCTGCAGGGGATCCTGCGTCGTCGTAAGACCCAAGAATCGACCGACGATCCGGAACGTTACCATCATCGACCACCATCAACGTCGGGCCCGGTGGGCTCGACTAGTAAGCGGGTTCCATCGAGCCGAACGTTGAAAGCGTTGAAGAAGAAACGTTCATATATGGTATACACCCCACACTAGGGTGATACCGTGGCCCTTCTCAGGGCCGTTTTTTGTAGTCTACTGGGACATAAACACCACGGATACTAGACGGATACTTGATCATGGAGCAGACACAGAATGGGGGACGCCGTAACATCACCTCCGCAAAAGTTGGGGAACTTTCCGGGGGTCGTCAACCATTCTGCGTTTCGTTCTAGAACGTAATCATCACGGGACCAACAACCACGGGATTCTCAATCAACAGGATTGACCTACTGGATAGGCTTCAAATCTACTGTGTCCTGATTGGTCGGGAGCTTCAAATCATCTTTTCGAGCCGACAATCGGATTGACCTAGTCACAATTCTGCAGGCAATCCGATTGGTCAAAACTTCAATCTTCTTAGAAAAGTTAATCAACTATAGTAAACATTGTTGGAATTCTTCAATCAACTCTACTGCTGCTATCTACGCTAAACTACTTTGGACGAGGGATGTTATTTACTTGGACTCTTCTGCACATCGTAAACTTCTATTGAAACGCTCGCCAAAATGACTTGTATCAACACGGCGAGGATAAAGAAAAACTATTCTACTAACAACACTTTATAATTTACTTTAATTAAAAAATATATGTTTATAATTTAGCTTTTGAATACAAAACTTATCTGGTATTTCTTAATTGTTTTAGACCAAAAAAAAAGAGCGCAACACAATAAATATACAACATTCTTTAATGTGTTATTATGTGTACTGCTCACAAATGCTTTATTGGGTGGGCCTCATAATCTGAAGAAAAATTGAATATCACACTTTGCTCCTGAAATTGTATGGCTAACAGTGATTTACAGTTACCTATAGAAATTCTCTCGCCCCCATGGCTCACGGTCTAATATATATATTTTGCTAATCGTATTAACAGTCCGTCCAGTTGCTTGTGTGTTCATAAGTGACACACATTTTGACTAGTTGGCCAAGAACAATAGTAATTTGGAAAACAGTAATTACGTATATTTCTGTATTTAGGACATACCATTAAAAAATTCATATTACATTGTGTACATAACCTCATATTTTGTTCAATATTTCGAAATCGACCTTCTTCAATTGCAAGTTTGTGTGCAAAAATGAGATAAAGGGTCCTATAGAAACCACAGCGTCCGAACGCAATGACATTGTAGGTCCGCACTGTACTGCAAACAAGGACTTGATGATACAATGAAAGAGACAAAAAACAACAGAAAGGATGGTGAAGACAGGGTTACCGACTTGGAACGGTCAGTAGGCAATAAGGCCTACTGGTTAGCTTGAATCGATTTTATATGCGCATAATCCTCGCTATTATTCTGTCTTCAGCGCCCAAATAGACAAGACAGTGTAAATAAAACTACATCCCATCAACAGGAATTCTCTAAAAATAAAGTTCACATCCAGAGAAACTAACTAACGAAACACATACAAAATAATAAACATCTCAGGATGTATCCAGAATCGTACTGAACAACCATAGTAGTTGCAGCTAAAGAGAAAACCAATCTAGTGTACGACCAGAAAACCCGAGGGCAAAAGCTCATGCACCCACTTCCCTTAGTTGGGGTTTCAGTAGGTACAATCATAGAGTCCCAAGAGGTAGTCCAGTCATCACACAAGTGAAAAGTGAAGCGTAATGACAGACTGTAGAGGGGTCAATCACTAAACATGCAGTGCGCTGTAAAACCAAAGGGTTATATCCTTTTCTGACGAACTTCCTGATTAAATTTGTAAAGCGGTCAGGAAACCCGTCAGACCCCTTCAACTTCCGAAGTTTATAGACCACATCTCCATAAAATGAGGGTTAGAATTTAGATAAAGGTCTACGTAGTTTGTGATAACGAAAACCCTGCTGAAGAAGTTTACTTGTAATAACTTGATTTGGATCATTGAAGTCTATAACATCATTACACCCCGTATGAGGTAGCACGTGGTATATCTCCATCCAGGTGTGGATAGTTAACGATGTTAAAATTGAAATCATCTCTCTTATCATAGATTTTAGTATGAATACAATCATTTGAAATCGAGAGATGAAGATCGAGAAATGCTGCTACTGTATTCGAACTGTTGGCTTTATTCAACGTGAGCTCTGGTGGATAAATGTTAGTAACCAATATGAGCAAAATAACGGATTAGCAATATTGAGTATGTCATCAAGATACCGAGAAGTATTATTAAATGTATCAATAATTTCACCCTGGATAGCAGGTGACAAACTCAACATAAAATCTCTTTCACAGCAGTACAAAAACAAATCTGCAACAAGTGGCGCACAGTTAGTACCCATAGGAATACCAACAACCTGGCGGTAAATAGTTTTACCGTATCTTATAAAGATGTTATCCAGAAGAAAAGTTAAGGCTCTACAAACATCCGTACATGTCCACAAATTATACTTATCAATGGGGGCGTTAGTAAAGAAAGCCCTGACATTATTACAAGCTAGTAAAGTTGTACCTTCCGTATCAGATGTCTTCTGAATAAGCTGAAGCAATGTTTCTTTGATTAGATTATGTGGTAGTGTAGTATACAGTGTAGAAAAGTCGTAGGTGCTTAGAGAAGAGTCATGACAATGCTTACAACGTAGTTTGTCAAGAAGTTCTCTAGAGTTTTTGATATACCAAAACAGTAGAAGGCCGTGGAAGCAGAGATGGATTTGATTCGTAAAATAAAATACGTAATTCAACAATTTCTGAAATAGTTTTCATCCAAGCAGTACGTGCATGTTTATCTGCTCTTTCTCGCTTACACCACTTTGTACAGAAATCCATTAAAGTACCCGCAATTTCATTGCGACAGGCATTAAAATCAATATCAGATGGAAGGCGATACTTAGGCCTCTGGCAACTAAATGCCGATTCCTCTTATCCTCAATCACATCAAGATTTCCAGTAAGAATGTGACCGGCAGGTTTGTAACACAATTTAGAATTTTGACAATCTCAATCAGTAGGAGTAGGTGTCTCGATCTCAAGATCAGAAATGATCCTATTGTAATTGAAAATAAGATTTCTAGTAGATTTCTTATACTTGTAGCATATAACAGGAGTCTCAATATTCTTGAACTATTTCGGAATTTTGTCAGTGACCCGCATATCGTTAAAAATACCGGCTAAATTAATTAAATCGATGCTTTTATCAACATCAGTTATCTTCAAAAATGCCTTTGATGGTCAGATTGAGCATCTATATGTGGACGCAAAATATGTTGCGTGTAACTTTGAATAATAGATGCAACCTCATATAATTGATTAGTACGGACATAAATGGCATCCGCTTCTTCGTCAAATGGCATCCGCGTCTTCGTCAAGTTTCTGTAAGCAAGAAAAAGACAGACTGACTACTTTGCTAAGGAGGGCGTGTCTGCCCGATATTTTATAAATAGAATAAAGGTCTGCAACAGTAAAGACTTTCTTAAATTTACGTTTAAGATTATGGTTCTTCCGGAGACCATGTGACCGTCATTTACGTTTACGAATAGACAATATAGGATCTATATCTGGGTTATTGGAAATGTTTCCTTCTTGATAAATATTATCGTTCAACCCCAATGGATAAGGAGTTTTGTAAATGCTTTATCCATTTCAGTTCAGCAATATATCTAGTTGTATCTTGTAACCTTTGGTAGCAGTATTATCAAATTCAATATATTCCACGGGCTGAATGCTAACATCATCTATGGAATGCCCCGATTCCCTAAAGTGTGTATAAAGAAAGTTTTTAAATCGTTTCGACTGACGCATTTTATATAAATGTTCAGGAAATCGAACTTTCATGGATCGACCAGTTTGGCCTACATATTGTATACCACATTTAAGATGATTTCAGGTCAAAACATAAACGATATTACTTGACGATCAGTTAGGTATACTGACACTAAACTCTTTACAAAAACATCTTAATCTAGTTAATGCTTTACGGTGATTTATATTAGCATCGCAATTTGAATATTTTTCAATCTCAAATCCTTTTTTAATTTTGACATATGTTTCAAGCTTGGGTGAGTTATTACTTTCAGAATACCATGTAGATATTGGTCTGAAATCCTTTTAATAACCTTTTGAATTTGTACATTTGATACCGTACTGTCATTCCATATGTATCCAAATCCCAGACTATCTAAAAAGTTTTTTACTTGAAACGCCCATGAATTTTCGTTTTCATTTTTCTAATTACGGCTAAAGGAAATCTTCCCAGTTCGCCATAAACAGACTTGTTAGTAGTTTGAGCTGGTACAACAAGAACTTGTTTTAAAAATTTAATGTGTACACGTTCTATATCTGGTGCAGCATGAAATCCCAAAATTTCAGAACCATAATGTTATATTGGTGCCACCATGCTATCGAAAATTTTGAATTTTTTAGAGACATTTAGTGGCACAGCCTCAAAAAATGAATTAATTGAAAACAAAGCTTTCAAGGCTTTTTAAGGTAAGACTTTTTGAGTCTGATAAAATGAACAATTTGCAGACCATTTAACACCTAGATAAGTAAATGTCTTTACATTTTTTAATTTGCTACCATTATAAAATATGTCTACATTTTCAATTCTGGTACCCTTTTTAAATGTCATTACAACTGTTTTATCACTATTTACAACAATACCCCACTTATTGCAATACACACACAGCTTATCAAGTAAACTCTGCAAACCTTCTTTTGTATATGAAAACAAAACAGTGTCATCAGCAAACAATAATAGAAATATTTGCATTTCATCAATTGTTATTGAGTCAAACGTTCCATTATGCAATACATCATACATGTCCTTAATGAAAAAGGTAAACAATAAAGGAGATAAAGGTTCTCCTTGTTTTACACCCATATAACTGTCAAATAACTCGCTTAGTGTACCGTTAACTTTAACACAAGCCTTTACATTTGTGTAAATAGCTCTCAACATCTTAATAATTTTAGTTGAAACTCCATATCTGGTAAGTTTTAGCCACATTCCGTCCCTTATATACTTAGTCGAAGGCCTTGCGGAAATCTACAAAGGCGTAATATAACTTTTTCTTATCAAGCTTTAAAGTTTTATTGATTAAATTCATCTAGATAAAGACACAATCGATTGCACTTTTTTATTTCTGAAACCAAACTCAAAATCTGTTAGTAAATTGTTGCTCTCAGCCAATTGTCTTAATCTACTATCAAGTAGTATAGAAGAAAATAATTTAGAGAATATGCAAGTCAAAGTAATACCACGATAATTGTTCGCATCATCAATATTACAACGTTTTGGGATGGGTACGATAATGCCATAAGTCCACATTTCAGGACATATACAATGTTCAAACAAGAAGTTAAACAGTTTACATATTACAGGTGATAATATATCAATACCATCACGAAACATTTCGGGTATAAGTAAATCAATACCACCACTTTTACTACGTTGAAGTGATATAATCGAACGTTTTACTTCTTCTAAGGTAAATGGACAATCTAACTGATTGACATTTGTTAGGATGCGAGCCTCTTCAGATAGACTACCGTTTACCTCATCATTACTGTATATTTCTTCGGATGTATATAATTGCTTAAAACGGTTATAAAAATCATTCGACGTTAATTTGGTTTTATTTTTATTATGCTTTCCTATAATACGACGGATTTCGTCCCAGAACTTTTTTGGGTTATTACACGATAAATTATTCAAGTTCATTTTAAGTTTGTTATTATATTTATATTTAGCAATACGCTTCACAATACGGTAATTACGTCTCTTCTTAGATAGTATTGTTCGTGCGTGAATGGATCAGTTATGACAGTAATCTTTATTAGCTTTTCTCAGCTCTGCACGTGCCCGCTTGCACTAAGGCGTGTACCACGGACTTTTAAATTGTTTAGCTGAGACATGTCCTTGTGTGTTTAACACTCCAAATACAGTTTGCGAACAATTGTACAGGGTGTTTGCAAATGTATTTATACCTTCGTTAAGGTTAATTTCGGACGAAATCACTTTGTTCACAATATCTTCAAATGTTTCTTCATTAATTTGTAATCGGTCAATATACTGTTCTTTTTTAACATCATCCCATCGTATTTTACTTTGAGTATTGAAGTTATCATTACTCATATCTGTCAGTAACATATTAACTTGTAAATTTACTTGTATTGGTGCATGTGAAGAAAACCTGTAGAAATCATGAACAATAAAATCATTTATAATATCGAACAATTCGCTAGACATTAAGACGTAATCGATTAGGCTTTCGCCATTCAAAGGTTACATTACCAACACTGGCATCGTCGCCTTTACGACCGTTAACAATACATATATCGCTGCTTTGACATATATCAAGTAATTGTTGACCAGATGAATTACATATTTTGTCAATACTCGATCTATCTGGCATATAAACAAACGACTCAGTCTCATCAATGCCGTCAATGACAGGAATAAAAGTGCTTAATCGTTCTGTGTTATAAATTATGTCACTTTTAGTGCCGCATCGTGCATTTAGATCGCCTAAAATTGCAATATTACCTACTTTAGAATGTGACAACAGCTCTAACAGCTCGAAAATACCTGTTTCGTTTATATTAAAGTAAACAGAAAAACGGGGAGGTATATATTTAAAACACATACACATATTATTGTCAAGGTTGAAAAACTCTTTACAAAGTTTAACCCATATAACTCCAGAATTATCTTTTCCTAATATTTCAACACCCTTCGAAACCTTATTACTAATAAACAAACTCACTCCTACATGCCCGCGCTTACGCTTTCCATTCATACTCTCAGGTCTAGGTACATCAATACACTCGTAACCATTCAGATTAAATTCATTCTCCTTTCGCTGCCAAGTTTCAGAAAGAAAAACAATATCAAAATTGCATACAAAATTCAAAAAATCTTCATCGTCGCAGCAAGATTTTAGTTATTCAATGTTCCATGGAACTATCATAATCTCATGCCCTTCTCGGTTTCCCTAGTCATGTGATTATGGTGAATAAAGTCTGTTGTTAATGAAAATTTGTCACGAACAAGTACGGCACGTTTACCCTCCTGTCGGGCCTTAAGCATCACTGGATACAGGGATTTGCGTCGCTCTTGTACAATCGGGGGAAGTTGATCTTAAACAGCATACTGTGTAGTTTTAAGATTTATATTTTTCAATGCATCTTTCACAGCCATTTTAGAATTAGTATTGCTAAATTTGACCACAATATGGCGTGTTTTATCCTGTGCACGACCACCAATGCGTTGTGAATATGATCTCGCGCGTTACTGATTTTCAGAACCGACTCGCACATATCATACACTTTAGAAGCACAATCTTCAACCATATTCACAGCTTGCGAGGATACAGAAGCCCTGCATTAACACCGCCGTTTGACTCCGCACTGTCGGTTGCTTCCATGGGAACTAATCCTAAGGCTGGTACACCCTCAGGTATGCCAGAAATATCATATTGTCGCGCATAGATCTGTATTTTAGGTCTACAACATCCTCGAACAGTGAACTATTATCAGTTTTGAGCTTAGCATTTTCTGGGGCCACAACTTTTACCTCACTCTGTAGTTTTAACATCTGCTCATTGTTTTGATCAACTGTGTTAACAATTTCGTCATATTTGGAACCTAGGCATTTTTGACTATCTTCAATATCGGAAAGCTTTTGCATGGCCTGGTCGATGGATTGCTTATTGACACTCACGGAAATTTCTATTTTGTTCAATCTTGACAGGATGCTGGCTTGTTGTGTGTCAATAATATCCAATTTTGACATTTTAGATTCAATGTTATCAATTCTGGTTACTTTTGTCATAATGAAGTCAAGTTTAGAATACAAATCTGCGTTTTGATTGGATTGATGAGTTGGTTCGTTGACTGCCCGTCAGAACCGGTGACCCTGGATTCTGGATATAGTGTAGATTTGGTGAATTATGAGAACTGTATGAACCTGGTATAATATACGGTAAACTTGCCTGGTTGAGCCCAGCATGATCCTGTGATATTCCATGGTTGATATTTGAACCTTGTCCGCTTGGTCAGGTGGAATCTTTTAGCGCCATTTTTGTCACAGGTCGTTTCCGAATCTTCTAATCCTGGTGAGTTTTTACTCTTTTTACGTTTGCCATTGATTAGCCACATTGATGTTGAAAGGAACACTTGTACCATTAACCCACTAATTAATTAAGTTTCAAAATGCAGCCAATTTTCTACTTGAATTAAAGAGAGGGGATGGGGGTACGGGGGAGCGGGGGAGCGGGGGTGTGGTAGTATTAGAAATATATCCAAATGTTTGGAATTATACCAACAAACCATTCAGTTATACTGGATGATTGTTCAAGGGATGTCAATCTTCAAGTATTTTATCAATTAATACAATAAGCACTAAATTGTATTAATCTGAATTTTTACTTTAAAACTGCTTGAACATATATTTATGTAAAAGGTAATTATGAAAACACGCCAAATTATATTTATATTTAAGTTGCTTAAACTTAAAATACCGGAGCGAAGGATAACAATTGATGTAGACTACTAGAAGGAATGAAGACAATCTGGAAGAATTATGGCTAAAATCCAAATCAAATAAACCTATCATAATGATTCAGCAACATATTTAATGTGCATTAAACTAGGCTCAAAGAAATACATTTTGTGTGGAATTGTTTGGCCTGGAAAACTCGCTGACTGCTAATTTTGGTTAACTTAATCATTAATTTTAGTTTATATAATTGTATTCGGCTATGATAAATTCCTGTGGTGTGATATAATTTCTCGCAGTCGTTGTGTTTTCCAGACCTGTTCTTGAAAGTTAAAATGCGGCTTCATATAATGAGTACCTTACATGTATATAATGCAGATGTACATTCCATTAAGCTGAAGCACATTATGATAGTTTTGCAGTGTTTAGATTGGTGCCAATTACTATTCCATATAGTTTTTCTCTCGTTTCAAACATCAAAAACACTCCTTTAACTTTTCGTCATTTGCACATTTTACTTGACATCCTCTAAAATAAACTATTAATTTTATACCGGAAGTCTTTAAATGTGATGTTTTTCGAGTCCGATAATGGTCAAATTTTGTTCCAGGTTCTGGTTGTGGACACGTTTTTTTGTGGCAGCTCAAGGTGCAGTTTGGAGACGAAGTCGAAACAATCGAATGTGACGATATAGTTTTTGAATCTCAAAGGCCCAAAGAACAAAAGAAAGCCAGAAACCATAAAAGGTTAGTTACATCAACACCAAAAATGGTGACGTCACAAGAGAAGTAATGCCAGAGCGGGTACTAGAGGCAGAACCCAACCTGCCCGAAGCTGAAGCCCCCACGACCGATGAAGAGGTATTTTACCGCGTGAATTCTGGGGGTATTCTGGTTCAGGGAGGGAAGTTGTATTCAATAACTGAGTTGAATTGCAACATTTGTGTTGAATCGGTATCGAGCTCAGCTGTCAAAACAAAAGTTGTTGTGAAAAATGACATTGTAGATGGGATAACCGTTATTGCTAATTTAGACAAAATAAAGCCTACAACAGAAATCCCATCTAGAATATTGAAAGAAAAATGAGTCCATATGATGTCTTCATACAAAAAGATGCTCTGGCAAACTCGCCAATGCATATCAGGTTGGGGATTAGGAAGGCCTTATTGGGAGTGTTCTTCGGAGTGAGGTGCAAAGCTCCTTGAAATTCAGCTCTTTCCGGAGAACTATTTCCTTAGGAATTGTTTGTCCTATTTTGATGTAGAAATATTCAACTTGACCGATGGCAAAGTTGAATATTCCTACAACAAACAGAATATGTCATACTTGGACAGTATCCTGGGGTCAGGTTTGGACATCCAGTCACTCAATAGTCATTGTAGGTATGTCACTAAACTTGTCCTCCGAATTAAGGATTTGCAGCTTTCGGTATGAATGCACTTTGCTAGTTGTAGGTGAACCTTACCAGTAGACTACAGATCCTTTCTGTCCAAGTAAGATGTTGGCAATCATTTAATGGAAGAGAAGGATGACGAAGAGTTTGATATGCGTTCCGATTTTCAACAGTATAACAATTTGGATATAAATATGCCTTGGACGTGTATATATACATGTATAAAGTCACTTTAAAATCACAATAGATGGTTATTAATATTACTAAAAAATATAATCAAAAAATGGTTGGTTCAAATTGGAGCATATTTTATAGTTGTCAAAGTTTCCATTTTGTCAATGCCAACTGGCATGCACATACAGACATTTTCATGCAATGTGTGTATGCCAATTGGTTGGTTGGTTCAAATTGGTGCATATTTTATAGTTTCAATTTTGTAAATGCCAACTGGCATGCACGTACAGACATTTTCATGCGACGTGTATGCCAGTTGACTGGTTCAATGGTGTATAGTTAATAGTTATCAAGAATACTTTTGACGTTGAAATTTAACTGTGTATTCACATATTGACTTAATGAATTAGTTGGCATTCTATCTATGATTGTTTTTGCTATAACCAAATTATATGCTACATGGCAGGGCTTAGTTTTGATTTGTTGAACCATTATTTCAAGTTGCGCCATGCTAATGCTGCTACAATTAGTTTTCTTCTCTTCATAAATACCTGGAAATGATGGATAATTCACTAATATATATTGGTATATTTTATATTTGTCAAAGTTTCCATTTTGTAAATGCCAACTACAGACATGTTCATGCAACGTGTGTCCTTCTGTTCATAAATACATGGAAATGATGGATAATTCACTGTCCAGAATTGTTTAGTACACTACAGAATAATAGATGAAAAACATTTCTGGACTATCTTGGTTCAAGTTAATTCTTTTTGGTTATTTGATCTCTTAATGATATATATTAGCGCAGCCATTGCACAAGTATATACATAATAATAATAATTCAGAGTGGCCACAGAATGGAAAACATGAAAAATGACCACAAACAAACCCTGCTGTGGAAATTGGTAATTAAATAAAAAAAAATGCATCAATCAGGAGGAAATCGGGGATTTTTATTTAATTTTTTGCATTTCTGCACTACCTTGTACAAATAAAAAATATATTAAATCAATTACAATATGTTAGATGGTTTCATTTTCTCAAATGGTTTATTTCAAATAAAAAAGTAATTTAAAATTAAAAGTTATTTAAAAAAAATAATTAAAATGTAAAAACAATTTCCATATATTTGGTGGTGAAGGGGAGAATGGAGGCCGTGCATTTTCATTTTCCACTGCATGGTTAGGGAAATATCATTTTATATTTGTGATTCCTGTGGCCATCCTGTATAATTATAGTTGGCCCGAGGTCAATGAATTAACAATAATAAATTATCTGTGCATTTCCACTAATGATCAGGAAAAATAGAGTAGGTAGAAAGATTGTTTTGTCTACGCCCGCTTTGAACAAAACGTGTCATTATATTTTCACGCAGTTCGGCTAGGCGGTTGACATATTTTAGATTGTATATTCCGTAGATCTTACAAATTAAATTTTATTAAATTTATTTGATTGACTTGTTTTAAATAAAAAGTTTAAGTGTCGGTAGTTAAAACTAGTGGGGGACTTTAAATTTGAAAGGAATTGTGACTAAATGCTGGTGGTTGAAAAGCTAAAAGTGTTAATGTATTATACAAAGTGCTTTATACATTTATTGGCGAAATTGTAGGTAACGTTTATGAAATAACTATGTAGATAATAATACTTTGGTAGTTTTGTCTTGTGGCCTACAATTCTCAATTACGGTTATTGTACAAGTTTGTGACGCTATTTGCACATTTTGGTATTTGACTAAAGAGATTTTCGTTTTCGTTTTTAGTCGACAACTTGTAGTGGAGTCTGGTTATTGTATATTTGACAATGACTACATTTGTGTGTCGCCTGCACTTAGCGATCATTATGTCCGTTTGTTGTTTGTTGGCTGTCCTTCCCTCGAACTTTAATCTGCAACCTTAACTTGGCCGTAACTGGAAGAGTATTTGAACTGTATTCATAAGGTTAAGTGTTCGACAATAGGTTTTAAATAGTGGGGTGCTTTAAATTTGAAAGGAATTGTGACCAAGTCCTGGTGGTTGCAAAGCTAAACTTGTTAATGTATTATACAAAGTGCTTTATACATTTACTGGCGAAAATGTAGGCAACGTTTTGAACTAACTATTTAGATAATAATACTTTGATGGTTTTGTCTTGTGGCCTACAATTCTCGATAGGGCTTGGTCTCCGATATTGTATGTTTTAAAAATAAATTTAAATGGTCAATGATTTCGGATGAACAGTTCATTACTTACACAGTATATATACGAAAGTATAGGTTTATTGTGTCGGACATCGTATTGAGATGTATTCACAATATATGACGTCATTGATATTTAGCCCAGATATATCCCTATTACAGTTATTGTACAAGTTTGTGACGCTATTTGCACATTTTGGTAATTGACTAAAGAGTTTTTCGTTTTCGTTTTAAGTCAACATCTTGTAGTGGAGTCTGGTTATTGTATATTTGAAAACGACTACATATATGTGTCGCCTGCGTAGTATGGCAGACAGTAAGCGATCATTATGTCCGTTTGTTGTCTGTCCTTCAAGTCGCACTTTAATCTGCAACCTAAACTTGGCCATAACTTGAAAAGTATTTGACATGTATTCATAAGGTTAAGTGTTCGACAGTAGGTTTTTCGAGAGTAAGACTAGAGAGTTTGATTGTTGTAAATAGTGTAAATGTTAGTTGTTTTTAGAATGCACTGTTTTTTTACAGTTTTTTAAATATGTCCAAGGTATATTTGTAAATATTGAGTATGTTCCGGCTAATTATTCCTCGCACAATGATAGAGATGCAACATTTTATCAATAGTTTTAGGTGTAATGCGCATGACGAAAGTAAAGATATTGGAGCAAGTTGCTCAGATGATACTTTGTTGGAGATATACTATTATTCTCTTTATCAGAAATGTGATATTGCAGAGGATGATAACCCTTTGTTAAAGCTTCTTAATGAAGCGTGTCATCTCTGAACTGTTGGTGAGGATATGTGCACTATAAGACTTCCAGTCTGGATATGGCTCAATTAAAACTTGCCATTGGCATTTTCACCAATGGGCAGAGATGATGCAGAAGTATATCAAGCTTTTCAATACAATAACAAAAAGCATGATTTTTTTTAACCCTGTGAGATCCTTTGAAGCATCTTGTAATGTTTGTAGAGAGGCTATCCCTACTCAACTTCCAGTAACATTTGAGGCTTTGAGAAAACATAATGGGTTTATACCAGATACAGTCTCGGAGCAATTGAGTCATTGTATGATGTGTATAGTTAAATTTCCGCCAGTGGAGCTGTTACAGGACATAATGGTTTGCCTCAAGACTTCCATCTGACCTCAGAGCAGGACACTGGAATACACATATTAGTGTATGTCTGTAAAGATCATATAAGGCATGAGTTTCCAGTAGACCTGGTAGAATCCATTTCCTCTACTGTTCATGACATTGGGGAGGTTCCAAAACAGCCAGAACCCACATCAAGTAGTGCTCAGCCTGTGCATACACCACCTCATGTTTCAAATGGAGACACATTTGGTAAAGAATGGCAGGAAATCAAGTCCACACCTGGCTCCAAACCTAAACATTCAGTAGAAACTTTTCTGAGCACTTTTGAAGTCAATCGCCTGACGATAAATGGTCAAAATTTGACAGTCATTACCAATGATAACAAGCAATGTTTTTAACATGCAATGAAATTCATCTTTTGTCAAATATGACAAAGACAATCAAAAAACGTGGTTACCGTACGTATGACCGTCATTGTCAGTTAAATGGAATGGCGATAAATGATCATTTTATTTTCGAACAAAAGAAAAGTCAGAAAAAGTCATCACGCCTTTTCATTTCCCTTCAGTGTGTCACTAGTTACATTGGCACTAAAACAGATGCCCTGTCCATGAGTTTATGTTGCAAGTTAAAGTCATTTGAAGAATCCGCTTTGTCTGGAAATCCTTCTGTAAATGAACAATCCACTCCTTCAAACGGAAGTTTATTATTTCGTGGAAAACAAAAAGTTTTTAAAATTGTCTCGAGAGAAGTTTACTTATCTTTTCCAAATCTCCGAGAGATTTTAAACATAGAGAAGAAATTAAAAAGGATAGGCTTTGCTTTGGTTGACAGACACCTACAGGAGTTGGGGTTAGATCCTTAGACCGTCTTTTTATTTGAGGGTGCAAAGAAATACAGATCTTTCATCAAGTAGATGCTTTCCTATCACTGTTAGAGAACAACTGACTAGGTTCCAATAACAAAGACTTGGTCAAAGATTTCATTCAGCTACTTTTAAATGAAATGGCAACTTCAGCGTTGATAAAAAAGCGAATTTCTACTCCAAAGCGAGGGTTTTTTCAATCGCATGTGAAAGTTGCATCAACACAAAAGTCTCACGGTTCGTCAAATAAGATTAAATCGCGGAGAAGAATTTTTAGCAATAAAAAGAAATCTCGCAAAGACAAAACCGTGATAAAAAACGCGTTGCTTAATATTTACAATGTTCATTTTAATGGAAATGAGAAAGCATTCAAAACTGCCTTTGCATCTGTATTTCTAACAAAGAGTCCTTCACATTTCAATGGTTCAATAACTTTAAAAGATCTCATGGGTATGCTTTCAGCTCGCCAAATTTCAAAAACTAAAAAACTATGTTAGATTCTTTCGTCCACTCATCAGCTCCACAAGTCTATAATTTCACGTCGTTGGCATGTATTAATCTCTCTGCCTCATATAGTGGAGTACGGCTAACAGAGCAATTAAGGCCAAAATGCCCTGGAGTTATTCCATCTCAAAGAGATGTAAAAGCCTGTAATAGGGCAATACGACGAGATTTCTGCTCTTTTCTCTTGCCAAGGAGAACTGCAACTGGGTGGAGAATATATGCTGGTCGGCTCTTGGCTGTTCTCCACTATAAGTTACATTGAGGAATTCAGTGAAACATTGGAGACTATATGGTGATGGAAGAGAGATTGGAGGTAGACAAAAGTACATTTACTGCACTAAGCATTTTGAACAATGAGACCTGGATGCATGGAGTGAACTTCCAAAGCCCAAAAGATATATATCCTTTCCAAATATTCTATAAAAGTGACAGTCGGGACAATTTAGAAATAAATCTTGGGTTTCCAGCTTCTAGTAACAGCATTTTCAATTCAGTCATAGACGATAACAAGTTTTATCGTACAGGAGTCGAAATGTTTTTTGAAGCTGTACTTGATGGTTCTAATGAACTGAGTCCGACCTCTGTAATGGGATGAAACCTATACTTAGCATGTGACAAAAAGCAAAGCCAATAAAAATGGGAAGGGCTTCAGGGTTGATTTGAGAAAATTGATTGCTAGACTACATCCCGAAAATGTATTCAGCGTATGTCCTACTGATAAAGTGGTATTATGCGTTCTTCATGCTATCACAAGATGCACTGAAAAACATGGTTTTGTTAGAAATACTTAACATTCTTTCAGAAGCTAACAAAACAAATGAAAGGGCTCCAGGCGAAGGCGATGTATATCGCGAGACAGCAATTGGAAATTTGGAGTCTAACATGAACAAACGACATGAGCGGCAGGGCAAATTTAGAGTCCATTTCAGCACAAATGGAACGCCTGAACAAGTGTCATTTAACAAAGACAATGCCTTTGCACTATTAAAGCCTCATTCTGCTAAATACCCGCACCCTCTTTATAAAGTCTTGTCAAGCAAAATTGTAGATGTTAATCTGCCTGAAAATGTTAAGACTAGGCTTGGGTTAAATGATAACTACACAGAGTTGGAATTTGTTAAATTGCTTTGGGAAAGTTTTGGGGCAATTGTTCTACGCAGAGACCCTATGCCCGATGTTCATCCTGATGACATAACCCGCGAAGAAATAGAGTGGCATCAATTGGGCTATAGGCAAGAAGATATCGAGAGTTACATGCTATTGCATTTGCCAGTTAGTGTCGGTGGGCCTGTAATACTGCACAGGTGTACAGTACTGGTTCTACCCAGGACAAAGTATGTAGTCTGTCTCCACCACAAAAAGAAAACAGACCATCGACTGTCATACATAGACTAAAATGTGCTGAAAAATGACGTTAAACACCAAAACAAACGAAGAATGGTGTTTTTGTGCCGACCCTAGTAATATTGGGTAGGAACTTGGTATCAGTGGTTTTATTTGTATTTGAAATGGCAACCATAATTATTTCAGGTCGCATCCAGTCCCTTTAATCAATTGTGAAGTTCACACCATAACGTTGTATGCATTTCCATTTCAAATGCCAAATGTAAACCATAATCAAATAAAAAATATTTTTAGTATGATTATGGTTGTCAACCCTTTTGTTTTTTTGATGTTGTTTGAATTTGTTATTACTTTTGCCTTCTCGTTTGTCTGTTTGCGTGTTTGTTTTTGTGTTTTGAATGCTGCTTTCCCTGTCAGATATTTTTAATTTTCTTTTAACATATTAAAGGCATTTGCAATGAGGCACGAGTTACCGCGGATTATAATGCATATTCATAGCTCTGTGAGAATCATATATCTTATGGTTTTATATTCTGTACTGACCACAGAGCATGAGAGGTTGGTTCAGAATATAAAACCATAAGAGCTATGGTTCTCACAGCTATATTGTTCAGCATTATGATGAATTTTTTTTTATTGAAGTGTTTTGGAGCTATTGCCTTGGTAGCTCGTAGAAGGTTCTATAGCGTTACATTTGTGCTCCTATTTGGAGTTGTCATGTTCAGTTCATTTCGGAAAAAAGAGTAAGGATGGACTTGATTTTAATCGTGGATGGTAGGCATGATATTTAATTGTTTGTCTATCACCTACCCTAAATGTTTTTAAATACAAATTATATTATGTGGATGCTAAATAATGTATTGTGCTATATGATAACTTTTATCTGATCGATGTGGTATATAAAGTGCTATAAAATGTGGTAATGTTTCACATTTGTGATAAACTTTGCTTGATTACAAATGTGCTGTAAGTGACTTGTAATTCTGTGGAGTATCCAAATCATGAGTTGAGTGCAGTTATTGAGAACCATGAAGCTATTGTTACTATAAATAAAAACAGAACAAGATAACAATTGAAATGTATGATGTGTATATATTGTCAAGTTAGTCTATGCTTTAAAACATCTATGCTTTGCAACTGATATTTTTTTATCTTAACCCTGTTGAACAAATAAAAGGTATGCCCTGCAATGATGGACACGGATAAAATAAATAAGCTCTGGTCAAGTTCATTTTGCTCTTAAGTTTGTTCAATGCTGTTTGGATTTATAACGAAATACCAGTGAAATTGAGTATTGCTGATGTGCTGATCTCTTGGTCCAAATATAGATGTAAAATTGCCGTTTCAAAGACCGACGTGCCGCAGCCGGGAATCAAACCACGGACCAGTTGCAAGGGTGGCTAGCAGTCTGTAGTTCCATTCCCAGCTATGGCCCTCCAATTTTTAAATTTAAATCGGCTATTTTTCTATATATTTAATAATTCGGTGTCCTTGTTATCTCCATGTAAATGAGGCTTGTTACATAATAATGAGGTCATGCCTCATATTTGTTATCTCCATGTAAATCAGGCTTGTGAAATATTTGATAATCTAGTCATGCCTCATATTTGTATCATGTAAATGAGGCTTGCTGTTTAAATATTACTTTACCTGCGTTGTGTTGACATATTACTTGACAACTTGCCATATTACAATGCTCCGGATAAGCAGTGTTCAAAGATATTTTAATTTGGAAAGTCGGTAGTGAAAAAAGTAATAATACATACCATTTCAGTAAAAAAACATGTTTTAGAGAGCAATTGCTGGAAATCTTATCTGGAGCGCTGCATATTACCAGAATTGTGTACACGAATTATTGTCATATTATAGGGACACGAAGCAATCTTGAAGTGTTTGAAATTAGTGTAGTTATCCGGTATCATTTTGATATTAACCCTGCTTGAATGTAATTAAATACAATTTTGACATATTTTCCTCTTATTTTACCATCTACCATAAGTTTAAATATATATTTTTGGTGCACTTTTATAAACAGTTACTATTACGCAAAAACAATTTGCTCTAAACATTTCTTTTAATTAATATTAATGTTTGAACAAATGCAAATTATTTAGAAAAAACTAAACTGGAGATTGGGATGTGTTCCTTTAACTGTTGTGTTGACATTATACTGGAAATCATATATATTGCATTCTGTATGAATTCAGTAATAATTAAGTACACTCCAGAAGCTTTATTTAAATATGTGTGTTGACACACGGTCACCAGAAAAAAAAAGTTCCTTATGACAGTTTTAGTTTTCAATCCATTATGATAGAAAGGTAGAAATAAATCCTTATGTGGTTGCCGGGGTATAATACAACCACTGCAAAATGATCCCGCTAGAGGTAGAGGGGTAGGACTCCCTCTTCATGTTCATTCGCGGTCTTAATCATGACACACACATGTGCAAAACCAGGAGATGAGTATCACTTTGTTATTGCATGTTCATTATATGATGAATTGAGTGAAACATACATAAAGAAAATACAAAGTATGTTTAAATTTTTTGGAACTTATAAATGAATCACAAAATTATAAAAGATCTGAGTGTTTAAAGCCTTTGAGATAAGAGTGCTAAATGTGTTAGAGAATAGTAATTGGAGTACAAAACACCATAGCATTTTATTATTAAAATATATGAATGTTGCTCTTTAATATCAATATTAATTTAAAATATTAGTAAAGTTTATTTGATGTTTTCATAAAGTTATTATGCGATTAAAATTGTTTAAAATGTATTGATAATAACAATAACATACGAAAATATTTCTTGAATTTTTACCTTCAAAAGCCTTTATAATTATATATCGTGTTGATGTTGAAACACTAGTACTTTTGAATAAATACACATAACTATTGCATGTATATATATTACTCAAAATTTGCTAAGGATCACTTTTTTGCTGTCTAAATTTCTTGCTGAAATAAATAGCCTTATTTGTATTTTACATGAAATTATTTAGGGCAGTCTATGGTCATGTGATCTCATGACTTGCTTCTAATTGTGGATTGTTGAAGTATCAATGAAATTAATATCGTTATTGTGAATTAATTTCTAATAAAATTACATGGAAAAATAAAAGTGATTCTCTCCAAATTTTGAGTAGTATATCTGCTGTCGACCTTTTGTATATGTTTTGTATCCTCATGGGTCTAACGACCTTTTGGAATTATGCTGAATAAAAGATTAAATATGCAACAGTGGAAACGTGGCTTCATCACAAATGGAGTGTCTACTAAAAACATTGCAGCACCTCTGCAGTTCTGCAGGTTAGACGCTTCTAGGCCCATTCTCCATATTTTATCTTGATGTAAATGGAGAATGAATGAATGAATGGTGTTTTACGGCACATCGACACATAAATAGGTCATATTGTGCGCAAAAGTTGAGGAAAAATGAAGAAATGAAATATTAATTAAAAATTAATGTAAATATATAAAGATAAAACTATTAAAAAATAAGGGATGATAAGGTGTAATATGAACTATGTATGTAAATCAACAAATGCCCGTCAACGGGTATATAAGCAAGTAAATATATATAAGAACACATTATAATGATTTATATAGTCTGATCTCTGTTAGGAAATCTAAAACAAGACTAAAATCTACAGTATCAAATAACTCTTTCATAGTATTAACATTGTAGTACCTTTGACGCATAGGATCAATGTCTACACAAAGCAAAGCAGGGTATACATTCTGGTAATTGCTCACCTTGTAATAAATATGAATGAGTATAACGTGTATGCCCTATCCTGCACCGGGCTAGGACAACTTCCTCTCGACGAATGGTTCTACTAGAAGAACGCCATTCTCCGAGTAACGGTTTAATTGAATGGAGTTTATTGTTAACTGACAAATCCCAAGCGGTTTGCCCAGAGTTACGAATATATGTGTTAATACAACTTTTAAAATCAGTATAAGGTAATTTGGTATTAGATGAGCCTGGCATGTTCATTCCAGTTTGACGCAATATAACATTTCTTGTGTTGGTGCATTTCTTTATGGTTTCTGGGCAAGAATAAGACCACAGTTAATCTAGGCAGAGGTAAATCCCTCTGAATTCATGTGTAGTCATTTTTATCATGTTAAATGTTTTCATCATCCCTGTATTGTTTCAGGTGCTACTTAAGTGGTGGCTGAAAACAATGATCACGGGTCCAGCAAAAACATAGGAGTGCTTACACCAGAATTTGTAGCAACTCGCAGGTCTGAAGGATCTAAACCCGTTTTGTACAATTTTTTATCTTGCCGTAAAAGGGGGTGTGGGGGTGTGGGGTGGGGGGGGGGGGGTGGGCATGAAATGGTCATAGCTGTTGGTGCTATATAACCCTTTTAGAGTTGGTGTGCTGTGAAAATCAAGTCACTCAACTGGGGCTAGTGCACAGTAAACCACAATTTATTCTATCTATTATGCCAGTATTCTGATATATATAATATAAAAAAAAAAAATAATAATAATTGATTTGATGTGCATTTTAATATTGATTGATATAAATAAAGAACATTATAGAAGAAAACAATTGTTTTAGTCTTTCTTTATTTCAAACTGTTGTCAAGGGCTATATTGGTAAGGCGTGTATACTGAAAATATGTGCCCATATGCTTGAAACTTCTCTCACCGCTTCGACTTGTGAGAAAGTGTTAATTATTTTGAATGGGGGAGGTATAAAGTACATGTACTTGTTTTATCCAGGGAAAAGTGGTAGATCTGTCTCCGCCACGAAAGAATTGACCGTCATATAATGATATTAAATATGTAATAAAAATGATGTGGAACAACATTCAACCAACCAACCATATTGTTATGCACCGCCACGAAATTAGGTTTCCCTTGTCCGTCCGTACGAAAACGTTTACTTTTCAAGTTTTTTGTCGAGTCCTTTTTGTTAGACTTTTTTGAAGAAGAAAAACTATTTTCATCAATTGATTGTCGTTGTCGTCTGCGTCACTTGATTAAAGTTGTATCTCTGAAACTTCACACACCTGCATTCAGCATCATCCGACACCACATAACCAGTTTCTATAACTCTTGCATTTAACAGAATTATGGCCCCAGTTATACTTGGAAACTTGGTTCAAGTTTGTATGTGAATGCGGCTAGTATCTCAGAAAATTCTTTATGTACTGGATCATGCACCGAACAATTCATATGGCATATGCACTGAACAAAAATGCATATGTACCGAACATAAAGACATGCACCGAACTTAAAAGCATATGCACTGAACTTAAAGGCATATGCACCGAACATAAAGGCATATGTACGGGAAGGCATATGTACCGAACGTAAAGGCATATGTACAAAGAAATATAAACAGATCGGACAGGGAAAGTAGCATTCAAGGAGGACAGTCAACCACAAAACACAGAAACAAACACGCAAACCGACAAACAAGAAGGCAAAAGTAACAATAAATGCAAACGACATCACAAACAAAAAAGGGTTGACAATAGGGCTACAGCCTTGGAACGGTCAGTGCCCAAAAAGGACACTGGGGGTTTAACCAGGTTCTAGGGTGCACCAAACCTCACACTTACCCTATTGTCATCCCAATTAAACGGGACAGTGTAAATAAAGAAATCCCCGCCATGAAATATGCTCTAACCAACAAGGCAGCGTTAAAAGGCAATATAAGTACAACACCTAGATGCTCGTGTATATATTAATACAAAAAAAGCCTAGAAATCCACAATGAAGGCACTCGATGACTTGTCAGAAGCCAGAGCAACAAGAGAATAAACCATTGAAGGTACGACAAGACACGACCGCGGACAAACATAAAACGCCACCGTCCTAATGGGCTTTAGGTAGGCGTCATCATAGGGTCCACATCCTGTCCTGTCATCGTACAATTAAAGAGGAAAGCGTAGTGGCGAATGCATGTTTTATTAATGTCCATTGACTGTTTTAAACATATGATATACTTAATATGGTGTGTTGACAAGAAATGACATTTGGTATGACAATTCAGAAAAAATTAAAAAAATATCTCTGACTTGTCGATTTCGGAGTATTGTCCTTGGTATTCACAAGAACATATCTCGGCAAATAAATCATTCGATTTGCATAAATTAGGTTGTTTCAGCATGTTGTGAAAATGACAAAAGAAATCCTTCATTTAAGAAACATGTTTTCCTCTCATAAGAGATACGTGCAGTCAATAGGACTCTCTCAGTGTACATAGGGACACTTTTCCGATAACATTAATATCATATATAGTTGTATCGTCAGCATACATATCAGTATGACTTACTGTGTATATGTAGAGGTAGATTAATAAATATTAAGAAGAACATTGGGCCAAGTATCTATCATAAGAACAAGTTCTGTTTCACAGCTGTGATTTTTACGACAACCACTTTTATTATTACTGTATTAGTAATTTAAAAGAATGGATGAATTTCATGAATGAATCGTATACATGCCTTTCAATCAGTTTAGAAAGAGTAGGTAGAATAGAAATAGGACGATAATTATTAACATCATCCGCATTTTAAATACAGGTTTGACTTTAGCAATCAGGAAAATAACCCGACCTTAAGATGTAATAAACAACGCCTTTAAAAGTCTTGGAGCAATGTCATCCCGACTTTGAGATATCTAAATTATCTAGAAACTTCGTAATTTGAGCTTCCGTTATAAAAGGAATGTTAAAGTAAACATCAGACGGAACTTTGTCATTAATAAAATGAACAACCTTTTCAAAACTGGATTTTGGAATAGATTGTTTTAAGCTTGTTGCTATAATAATAAAAAAGCTGTTGAATTTATTCACTTTGTCACAGGCTTCCGTGATTGTTGAGTCTCCTTTAGTGAATTGGCTTATATAACACTTACTGGTCATTTTTGAAGATGCGCCGTGTTCTTTAAACCGTTTCCAAATCGATTTCGGGTCTGATTTACCCTCTTCGATCTTTTGCTCATTAGTGCTCTGTTTTGACAGTTTTATCAGCTAACAAACTATATTACGTGAAATTCTATAATTCTCAACATCGTTAATTGCCTTGTAAGTGTCTTTTACTTTAATTATGTTAACTGCGTCTAAAATATTGTTATTGGTCCATTCAGGCTGTTGCAAATGCTTCACTCTATGCATTCTAATTGGCAAGGGTTTACCAATAACTTGAGAAAAAGGTTCATCCATTTTTTTTACAAACCCTATCAACACAAAATTTGTGATTTTTAGACATTTTCTGGTAAATTACCATTTAACATTACTAGTTTCTGTAAGTAAATATAGTAATATGCTTGTAAAATTGTTTTTATTTCAAATAAAAATTATTGAGGCAGCATTAATAGGAAATATAAGTAAAACACAAAGATGCTCGTGTTTATATAAATACACAAATAAATCGTCTAGAAAACCATAAAGAAGGTACTCGATGATTTGACAGAAGCCAGAACAACAAGAGAATAAACCATTGAGGGCACGACAAGACAAGACCGCAGACAAACATCAAACGTGGCCGTCCTTTTGGGGTCATCGTACAACTAAAGACGGAAGTATAGTGGCGACTGTAAATGGGTCCATCACCAAGCATGCAGTACGTTGCAAAATGATAGGGTCATAACTTCTTTTGATAAACTTTTTAACAAGTTTAATAAAGATAGTACGAAGTTGATCATGACCAAGAATCTTACGAAGTTTGTAAATCACAAGGCAATTAACTTAAAAATAGATCAGGATAACGATAATACATTTTTTCTAAGGTTTGTCGATGAAACATATACAGCATGTGATGTTGTTATGGATACATCTCCGTTTATGTGGGGTTATTCAATGATGTTAAACTGTACATGTATATATATTGCCGTAGAATTGGCTTAGTATTGCTCTGTTTTCTTAAAATCGAGAAAAAAGACATAATTAAAAACAAAATATTTGTTAAGCTGAAGATCATAATTATAGCTTTGTTGAAGATTTTTAGGATACATGTCGTCTTTGAATGCTGCTTTCCCTGTTTGATTTTTATATCTATATTTAAGTCAAAATGTAGGGTTAATTTCAAACCCCAGCCAACCCCGTGTTAACTTCATGGAGAAGGGTTGGATGGGGTATGAAAGTTAATACTCGGACCACGTAATGCAAACTTAAAAAAATCGAGAAATGTAGCATTCACCAAACGCAGTCAACCAACAATTACATAGATACATAACTAGTCAGAAGTCAAGTACGGCACACCAAAACATAAAAAAAAGTTTGGCAACAGGGAAACCACCTTGAAACGGTCTGTTGCAAAAATGGGTACTCATTGAACTGACAGAATAATTAATATGAACTAAAGGGATAACAATGTATTTGTAATATATTATTCTTATATAGAGGATCTTACATCAGTTACTGTGTATTATTCATTTTAATAAACAAGTTGGATAAAATGATAGGATACGATACGGGAGTCGAGAATCCTATCTTTTAATTCAACGAGTTTATTAAAGTCAATAATACACAGTCACGAATGTAAGATTCTGTCTATCACATAACACACATACAACGTGATAGTTTTACTTTACAAATAATGCGACACCTTAAACCAAATTTAAAGTTACTAACCTGCGTTTTATAAAGTAATGATAAAACATGCAAACAATTAGGATTAAATATTTTACTGTATACAAACACAGTGATTTGGTCCTCATTTGCATCTGTAATACACTAGTGTATTACGAGAAATAAGTCATGGCTTTATTACACTTCCAGACGACATCTTATGTGATAAATACTTATACTAGATCTAGTTTATGATTTATTTTGGTTCATTTCTGAAGGTAAGCCACCTTTAATAATGTACTCTTTGCCAGTGTGTTTTAAAATAAAAAAATAAAAATATGATGATGTAGTTTGTTCATAGAAATATATATAAAAGTCGAACAGGAAACGTAGCATTCACGGACCACAGTCAATAAAACACATAGAAACAAACAATTACAAAGATGAATAAAAGGCAAGATGTATGGCAGCACAAATATAAACGGATTACAACAGGTCTAGTTCCTTGGAACGATCAGTAGCAAAACAAAGCCCCTTATTTTGGAGTGGGGTTAAACAAGTTTCTAGGGTGCACATAACCTCAATCTTACCCTCTTGTTATCCCATTAAAACGATATAGGGTAAGTACAGCAATGCCGCCATGCTATATCTTCTGACAGACTAGGCAGCATTAATAGGCAATGTACATGTATCATAAGACAGTGTGTTATTTGGTTTAAACAGATTTTATTTATTTCAAATAATATACATTTCATATATATATACATTGTACTAAATATATTGCCTGATTATAAAGAAAGCAAACTGTTGTTAGAGTAAGTAATAATTTGAAACCGCATATTGAAGACTATAAGCAAATACACTGAACGTACATAATTATATTACTCTACATGTATATGAATCGTCTTAAATTTGTATAAACTCTTAAGTTACTGTGTGTTTAGGCTGTTTTTATAGCCGTTATGGGGCTATATTCCCAATGCCATAACATATATTTTTTCTCAATTTTAAGACAAAATATCGCAATTGACAGAAAAAAACAAGCAATAAAAAGGAACGAGAAATAAATCGTTAGTGTTACAAATACTGAGAACAAAACGCTTTTAACTGCTCGGTTGACCATAGTGTACTAAAAACAGTATTAAATTAATGGCTAACTGTATTTCGTCGCACTTTTACAAAAAGAAATGCACTAAAATCTCAATTGTTACGGTATGGGTTATGTTCCCAACGTATAGAACAAATGCTGAATTATTCTGCTATAAACGTTAAATAACATAAAGTTTTAAACAAAAACATGCACTACACATTCACATATATATGACATCTGTGTAATTTATAAAGTCTAAACAACATTGTGGGTATAAACAAAATGTCGTAAAAAAATGTCGAACAGGAAATGTATCATTCCCAGAACACAGCCAATCAAATACTAGTACACGCAATCAAAACAAACAACATTTACAACGAAAAACATAATAAACTCAACATTGTTAATGATATTGTATTTGAATACAAATATGGTTCACGCTGTTTATTAAAAACGAAAATTATAGGTTACAACTGTTCATCAGTCAGTCAATCAATCTGTAAACGCTACAACTATCGTGTCAGAGCCATACTTTAGCTTAGCAGTTTGATTATATACATTGACAATCTAATTAAGTAAGCGAAGACAGCTTTAATACATTTTCGCAATCCATTGCTGATTAGTAACCATACAGTCTGATATAAAAACTGGGAACACCCTAATAGAGCGTGGGAACGCTGTACTAGAGTAATCGAACATGTTACTACATAGTGGGAACGCTTTATCGAGAGCGTTAGAAAGCTTTTATACAGCGTAGGAATTCTTTAATACAGTATTCCTGATCATAATATCCACACTTTTAGGGACAATCATTAGAGAACTAATAGCTGTATATCTGACTTATAAACAATGTACGATAATGCGTCGCAATAAAATCAAAATGTTAGAAAATTGAATAAACATTCGATGAATTCCTTAAGCAACAACATTGAACAGTTCACAGACACGTTAAATAAAGCGTTTGCAGAAATGTTCAAGAAACTAACCATCCGAATAACGGCAAAATTACACCACAAACCCGTTTATCAAAACTCTATCCAGGTGTTAAGGTCATATAATAATATATATATGCCGATAAAAAGTATATGTTTTTCCATGGGTTCTTAAAATGAATGTGAATGGCAATGCGTAAAATGAATTATGAGTTGGGACGCTCCTGTTTTGAGGTTTGGTATTGATGGTTAAATTCGTTTATATTGTGTCACTCCATAGAATTTAGATTCTTAAAATATGTAAGTTATATATATATATACACCTCGCCGTCAGTAGGTTTAGAAACGATGTACACATATTGTAAAATGTAGGTGTTATTAGCGGGATAGCTACTTTCGAAATATATCCATATCAATTCACACGTTATTATGATGTCGAATAAATCCCACAATGCTTTCCACAGCCGTATTGTTCATGTCACAGGGATATAAACCCTTCCCCGTCAAGAAAGCCATGTCAAATATTCCGCCAAGAGATTTATACTCGGGCGAGGTCAGAACCCGATCACTGGGCTGGTTTGGAAGCGCGTGCAGATCCTTGTGATGAAGAATCACAACCGCTAGTTGAGGAGACACTGAAAATGAATAAAAGGTGGATCTCAGTTCCTAGAAAAAGAACCGTTACAGGAAAATGAAAAGCGCTACATATTTGGATGGACATGAAACACCTTGTTTAGTGATAGTGTAAAACAATTATATTTTTTTTCGCATTTTTTCGAAAAAGTTTGCTTTTATTTAAGGACATTTCCTACAATTCCTTCATATTTTTTTTTGTTTGAACAATATTTTTTTACCTTTGATTCCTAGCTAGAACGGTCTGTCCTAAGCATATTTCAGCTTTAAAAATAATAGGTCACCAACTTGGCTTCTGAGATATCTTAAGTTAAATATATGACCCATATTCCATTTTTTGGCAAATTTCCTATAATTTCAGACATTTAGAAACACAAATCTAATCGAATTATATTACTTTTGTTAAAACTCAATACATATGATCTTATTATATGTATATATGAAGACATAAAGGGGAATACTGCCTTACTGCCCTGCAAATCCTCAGAATAAATGGCGTATTTTGGTGGTATAAAAAGGATATTTCGAGGAAAAAATGTATTTCCTATGAACAATTTGTTTCGAAAAATGCTGTATTAGTAGCAAATATTGGTACTTCAAGATAATGAAATAAGAAACATTCCTCTTTAAAACAGGCAGCTATAACCCTAAACTAAAATGTCAAACAATGTATGGGTTTTGGAACAAATAAACACACACTGTCAGTTAAGTTCTACATACCTTTTTTTACTTAAATGGATTCCAAATGTGTAAAACTAGTATAGTCATCAAGTCAGTAGTATTTAATGTTTTAAGTTAGTTGATACCTTTCAGGCAGACATTTATGCCCTAAATATGAAAACGGTATAGCGTCTAAACCAATAAATCTCTCTGTGGTTTGTATCAAAATACTGAAACTATACTTGTTTTAGCTGTATCAGCGAATAACGTCATTATCCAGAAAGTTAATTATGTTCATAATAAAGAAATCCAGTGAAATATATATATCAGTTTGAAAAGTATGTTATTTGTGTAAATAGTCACTCTTATGCAGGTATACGCGAAAAAGAGGCGCATAAGCAACTGTAGGACATGTCCTTAAACAAAAACCTAAATATGAAAGGAGAGATATGGGAATCGTCGAACACGATAAATACAACAAATATTGTAGTCTCGGTTTGATTAAGACTGTTCATGAACGGTAGTGAATAGTGCTTGCTACCGTTCACGCCCTATAACAGCGGGTTGAGCAGGTCTCCTCATTTAAACCTTCAATGAGGTACCACACCATTCCATGGCCAGCAGCGTATGGTCCCAGTTTCTAACAAAACACTTTCACTAAACGAGAAAACAATGGGCGAAATAAACTAAATGGAATTTAGTTGGGAGCAGAGGTTATGAAGCCTGCGTATCACAGGTAAGTCAAACGACTAAATTAAAATGCAGGCAACATATCCTAAGTGTATGTAAACAATACTCAGAACGTTTAAAGGCTGGAGTAGTGGAACCACCTATTCGAAATTAAAGAAAACAAAATTATTTGAAAATGTACCACCGATATCTGTAAATATCGGGCTCAGTGATCGTAATGAATAACAGTTGTGATTGCATGCATGGGGAGACGTTTTTCCGCCGTCACTTAAGATACTAGGAGAATACTATGTATCACTCAAAGACCGCTTTTAAAGAAACACATTTCACCATGCTCTATCATTCTATAATTATACTAGTTCAATGAGCACATACGGACAAACATATACACAACGTGGCACAGATATCATGACATGTTAAATTGTGTACAGCAATGTTATGTCTCTTCGCTTCCAAACATATACCATAAGTTCAGCATGTCGAAATACTAAAGGAAAATAAAGATGTATGCCCGGTTACAAATGTTCACTTACATGTTACTCCTTTGAGAGCATTAGACACGTCTGTCCCAAGCCTTGATGCGTTTATACAGAGAACTATTCCGGGTTTATCCATCAACAGTTCAGATACATTTTCACACGGTTTGAGGGTTAAATCTGTTTGAAATGTCGAAAACTGGTTGGTCAACATACTCGTGACCTCAGCTAACACCATATTTGGAGGATCCCCTCTACGTGGACAATACACCTGGGCAAATGCTAATAATGGAAACAATTTACAACAATGTATTAGGTTGTTTTGTGAGAGATTGATATTTGCACCGACATGCAATTATATGTCAGTAAATACTGATTTGGTACTCATGAAAAACTTCAGCATAACTGTATACAAAAGCATTATAATTATGTATAAAATTGTGTGTGTTTTTCTATTGTAACAGTTGCAATGATTCATTTAATGTATACACATTTAGGTCATTTGAAATTGATGAACACCAAAACACGTAACGCAACAAACTTTCGCAGCCCAAATAATAATAAGAAATTTACCGGAGCAAGAGTAAAAATGCAAAATCTCAAAAAAGATGCAATGTAAAGAATGATAAAAACTGTCATACCTGTCTTTCGCATATAACCTGAAAACATGTTCCGACTGGGAGTTGACGATTGGTATGGGTCATGTCGTTTTAGTTTGTTGATTTCTGTTTGTAGATATTGTATTTTTAGCTTTGCCCTTTCAAGTTCCTGTAGTTTTCTATTTTCATTCGACTTTTCCTTTTCAAATATCTGAATTCTACGCTTAAAAGTTTCGTTTTCTGTCTCCAACTTACGATTCTTAGTATGAAGTGTATCTATGTTCTGCACATACATTTGCTTTGCGGCTTCTGTTGATGTCAACAGGTTACACTTTTGAGCATAATTGTGTTGACTGTCATTCAACATTCTTTGAAGCAATTGTATCGTTTCCTGTGAATTACCTGGCCCACCGGTCAAACTTTGACAGTGATGAAGATGTTGTTCATCAACAGCATTATTGTAGCCTGGTGTTGCACTGCATTCTTTACTAGCTGGCAATTCATTAGAAACGCCTTGTTTTCTAGGACGTCCGCCAATGGTTGTTTCGATGAAGCTTTTAAATATCTCAACAGATTCCACCAAAATACGTGCTTGAAGCAAAACAGTATTCTGGAATAAAAGTAGATACAAACGTTGAACGAACAGGAAATGTTGCATTCATAAAAATTGATCAAACACATTATCAAAACGAAAACAAAAAACAACAAACTATTATATTATTTAGAAGTAAGGAACGGGACACAACAAAACATAAACAGGTCACTAACAGGGGTACTGCCTTGGAAAAGTTAATGACACACAAGCTGATGGGGTTTAATAAATACTAAAAAGGGGATCCCTTGGAAGCAATAAACGCAAAAAAGACAGAAAAGTAGCAGACTCGGTTCAATTGAGTCTGTTCATGAGAGGTAAAATTAGGTGCTATACCTCTCACGCCCCTAGCACTGGCGTTTAACGATTTAACATTAAAGTCGCAAGGAATGCCACGCAACACTAAAACAATGCTTGTATGAGTGTCAACAAATATTGAAAACGGGATCACTTGGAAGCAACAAACAGTAACAAGAGAGTAAGGTAGCAGGCTCGGTTTAATTGAGTGCGTTTATGAGAGGTAACATTAAATGCAACATCTCTCACGAACGCTAGTACCGACTTAAGCGGTATTATAGCCGCAACGCATGGACTTGATGATCCCAAAAGACCAGTAAGTAATAACACTACTGTTTTGTAGTCGTGCGACGTTTTACAGCCGCCCCACACAACTAAATTATTAAACCACTATGACTTGCTTGCCTGTCATACCAAGCATACGGCATAACAGCAAATTACGAACCTACTACCGGTTGGTTTAACTAAACATTTAAATAAAATAGAAACAAAGTAAAAGGCCTCCAAGCGTTCAAGCGAAAACCATATGCACCTGTATAAAGCCCTCATCAACCGAAGTACATTTACCAAATTTTATAAAAATATATAGAAGCGTTAACCAATAATCTTAAAAGCCTACATATATTTTGACAAGAAAAGGTGAAATAAATAGCATTGTCCATGATGGCGAACGGGTATAATATAATATAGTATAATATAACTGGAATCCAATCATCAATACATGTTATAGTTGCAGCACGGACACAAAATGATAGCAGTTGCCTTCAAAGTCTAAGTGACATTGCATACAAGAATTTGGCTGTTGGCCGCGTTACACCATGTTGTGATGGTGGACATTTGTGTATACTGATATTACAATCCAGTGATAGATTCTGTATCAGATGTTATAACCAGGCCACAAATTATAGTAATAACTTTCAAAGTATTAATGTGACCTCGGCCTTGAAGATAAGGACCTCGATTTAGTGATCTTTACCAAAGGTCCATTATCATACTCGTTTTTTTAGTCGCGACACATTTTCCGGTGGTGGTGAATATTTGTGTATAATAGGACGGAATCGAATGATAGACAGGGACGGTATAGCCCGGACACAAACCTTTCTTTAGCAATAACGTTTAGTGTGTGTGACAGTCTCAGTGTGACATTGGTCTTAAAGGTAGGACCTCGAGGTTTTTCAAGTCACATTTTCTCATCGGTTAACATGTATTGTATACACACACGAAACAATAGCAATAACCTAAAAAGTCTTAGTGTGACATTGTCCTTGAAAGTAAGGACCTGGCAAATTGTCGCATACTGTTGAACATTTATGTTGACTATTATTTCAATCGCATGATAAATAATGAATTTATAGCCCGGACACAATTTAATGAGAGACGGATGGAATGACGGACATCAAACAAACTTATAGCCCCGGTAAACATCGGAAGGGAACCAACGGGGAATCCCGACCGGCTATATCCTCTCACAAATAAGCCACAACATTAGTCAATAAAACACAAAAGAGTATGACAATGGACCTTTGGAAACGGCCGAGCATGACACATATGAAATATTGCAGTCTCGGTTTGATTGAGACTGTTCATGAGCGCTAGTGAAATATGCTAGCTACCGCTCACGCCCTCTAGCCCCGGATTGAGCAGACTCAATATTCATAAAAATCAACAGTACTGAATTTTAACCAACCCGAAGATGACAAGCATATGGCGGTGGATATAGCAATATTTGTATCTTTATTTCATCCCCTATATCCAGCGGCGTATGTTCCCAGGATCTAATAAAAATGTATGCCCCGAAGAGCGAAATAAACAAAAAGTAATTTAGTTGGGAGCAGCGGTTATGAAGCCTGCGTATCACAAGTAACAGCCAAAAGTAGGAAATAATTAAAGCCTAGAAAGCCACAAATCAATTATCCCAATTACCCCAAAAGCAAGTATTTAATCTCGTCAGAAGCCACATCAACACGAGAGCCACAGTTAAGGGCATAATAAGACGAGTAAAGATAAAATATCTAACATGGTTTATGAAAAAACTCAATGCTGATTGGCTAATGAGGAGTTTTTAAAAAAACTGTATAGACCTCTGACGTCACGTCCTTTAACCGTTAGAACTTCATTTTAAACGATTTTCAACGTCGAAAAATATCCAAAACAACGATTACGTTATTTTAAGGCACCGTTACGTTCAAGTTGTGAGAATGTGTTTGTATTATGTTTACTCACTCGAAAATGTGTCTATAAAATACATTAAAATCCATGTCAGATAAGTAATAAAATATTTCCACTGTCCAGTTTTAATGGGATGACAGTAGGGTAAGTGTGAGGTTTGGTGCACACTAGAACCGGTTTAAATCCCCAGTGGCCTACATTGCCACTGACCGTTCCAAGGCGGTAGCCCTATTATCAACACCTTTGTGTTTGTGATGTCGTTTGCATTTAATATTACTTTTGCCTTCTTGTTTGTCTGTTTGCGTGTTTGTTTCTGTGTTTTGTGGTTGGTTGTTCTCCTTGAATGCTACTTTCCCTGTCCGATCTTTTTATATTTCTTTATATTGTGCGAGATCAAAACCTGGTGTTTGGGACTTGAAACACATCGAAACCGCGAGCCTACGGCCCTGGTTATCGATAGTCTTCAAGACCCGCCCACAAGGTTTTGATCAGGGACAATATAAACCCGTTGGACATATTTTATTTCTTAAGTAAACG
This sequence comes from Cyrtodaria siliqua, assembly GCA_037043455.1. Lineage (NCBI taxonomy): Eukaryota > Metazoa > Mollusca > Bivalvia > Adapedonta > Hiatellidae > Cyrtodaria > Cyrtodaria siliqua. Next base: position 13,363 of record JAWPHD010013600.1, on the reverse strand, counting down.
TTACCTTCCTTTTCATGAATAAGGTAAATTATATGGTTAATAATATTAATCCTAAAGAACTTCAGCTTAACAAAGCTAATATATCTTCTTTTTGTGATTTTGATCTTTCGATTGAAAATGGTGAAATAATTAGAAAAATCTATGACAAGAGAGATGATTTTAATTTTGACATTGTTAATTATTCCCACTTGGGTGGGATGTTCCCTGAGCAACTTCTTATGGGGTGTATGTGTCTCAACTTATTCGTTTATCAAGAGCTTGTACTCGAGTTGAGGACTTTAATATTCGTAATGTCTGTATAACTAAAAAACTACTCAATCAGGGTTACCGTTACAATAAACTTTGTAAAACCTTTGCAAAATTTTATTATCGGAACCCTGATCTTCTTTCCAAATATAAAAGTAATTTAAGGACTCTTCTGCGACAAGGTCTATCACAACCTGACTTCTATGGTGATGTGATTTAAAAATTTCGCAAGATTCTTGGTCAGGATCACTGTCATACTATCTTTGCTAAACTTGTTAAAAAGTTTACCAAAAGAGGTTATGACCTTATCATTTTGCAACGTACTGCATGCTTGGTGGTGAACCCTTTTACAGTTCGCCACTATGCTTTCCTCTTTAATTGTACGATGACCGGACAGGCTGTGGACCCTTCGATGACGCCTACCTAGAGCCCATTGGGACGGTGGCGTTTGATGTTTGTCTTTCTTGTCGTGCCCTTTATGGTTTATTCTCTTGTTGCTCTGGCTTCTGCCAAGTCATTATGTGCCTTCATTGTGGCTTTCTAGGCTATTGCTTTTTGTATTATATTTACACGAGCATATTTGTGTTTTACTTATATTGCCTACTGATGATGCCTTGTTGGTTAGAGATTAGATCATGGCGGGCATTTCTTTATTTACACTGTCCTGTTTTTATGGGATGACAGTAGGGTAAGTGTGAGGTTTAATGCGCACTAGAACCGGTTTAAACCCCCAGTGGCCTACTTTGCCACTGGCAGTTCCAAGGCGGTAGCTCTATTGTCAACCCTTTTGTGTTTGTGATGTCGTTTGCATTTATTATTACTTTTGCCTTCTTGTTTGTCTGTTTGCGTGTTTGTTTCTGTGTTTTGTGGTTGACTGTCCTCCTTGAATGCTAATTTCCCTGTCCGGTCTTTTTATATTTCTTGATATGATTCACAATCTGGCATTCACACAAAGAGGACAGTGTAGTGGCGAAATTTAAATAGGTCAACCACCGAAAATGGAATGATAGGGTCATAACCTATGTTGATACATTTTCTAACAAGTGTGATAAAGTTCGTATTAAAGAAATTATGACCAAGGATCTCAGCTCGACTTCAAACTGATGTCGCTTTTATCATAAAAAAATGTTCTCACATATACTGAACGGAAAAAGAAACGCGACACGGGAATTTCCGCTATCTATTTTATATACTGCACACTTAATTCCATATATATTCCAAGGAAATCCCAAGATGTTTTGTAAAAAAAACAGTTGCAGTTAGTTAGAGAAAGGACACAGCTGTGATGTTGTAGACGTTTTAATCGCAGTACACGCTGTAAAAAGAAATTCATAAATGTTAGTTTAAACTTATTTGTTTTACATCGATTGTCACGAAAGCTCTTTGAACTTATTTGAATCACTCTCGATGTCTTTCTGGGTAGAACCAGTACTAAGCAATACAGATAAAGTGTCTTGCTCAGGAACACAACGCATATGGCAATGACGGGAATCGAACCCACGATGGATCATGGGTCCAACGCTCTACCACCACAGCGCTCATAAATGTTGAAGTTCCTCTTTAAAAAATTGAGAAGTTTAGTACTGTATTTAACGTAAAGAGTTTGCAAATGTTTGCATCCTAATTTTGCTCAAATGGTTGAGCCAAACGCGTACTCTGTCAATAATGAAACTGTGCAGGAATACTATTTTCTGTGTTACGTGTTGTTTTAGTCATTTTTCCGAAAGGAACGATCTTACGTAGCCATGTATCATTCGATTAACAGGGCATATTGTACATACAATATATAGCGGAAATGTCGTGTTTGTTTTCCCTTTCAGTATATATTAATTAATATATAATAAATCACTATATCTAATATTCATGAGAAGTGCATACAAGTTAAGATTGAAACTGTGTTTAAAAGTTGTTAACAAGGTGTCGCTGCTCTTGTTGCGGCGAAATAAATACATTGCCCGCCTGTAAATAATGTATGTATTTTTTCACAGCATCTCACAATCAAACGTTCAACAAAAGATAATTAATGAAACAATATGCGTATATTATTGCTCTGTGATGACAAATATCTTGGTTTGCAGTCATATCCAGATGTTATGGGTTTCGACGGCCTAAGAATTAATGTAATATTAGATTACAATTTTTTTTATAATTTTCGAAAAAGTTTCATTAGAACTAAAACTATATCACAGACGTTCATGAAGTAAAATTGGACGTATTCGATCCTAATGTATTCACATTTGAAACATTATGAAGGATACCCATCGTGCAAGTCTGGTGAACTACGTCAAAAGTTTTTGACGAGTGTTCCTAACTTCATATAATTATAGTTTTGACAAATATATTACGCTATAAAATCTAGAAATTGTAAACTTACTTCAACACAACAATTTTAATATACTCACAGGGACGTAACGATACGTTTCCTTTATTTAAAGAAGTTTTGCAACGAGACTATCTTTGGCTTCTTTTTATCCTGGGCACAATAAGAAATCTCTACAGACTTCTTTAATGTTCGTGCAGAATCTTACATACAGCTATCACATGCACCATCTATCACATTGACTCGGTTAAAATGCTCATATTTTAACCGAGTCAATGTGATAGATGGTGCACGTGATAGCTGTATGTAAGATTCTGCACGAACATTAAAGAAAGCGAGGATTTTCTGCCATATATATATGTATATGGCAGAAAATACTCGACAACTTCAAACTGTTTGCAAATAACACACATTTTAGAATTGTTTTTAAAGCTTATGTACAGTACTCTAAATAGTGAAACAAACATGAATACCTGTAAGAGGGTGATGACTTCTTTTGAATCACTTTTGTTGAACGATAGACCATAAAAGAGATACTGTTTTGACAATGATTCTGTCAGTACAAACGAATATTGTATTTTTAAATCAGTGATGTGTTTCTCTTGCCAAAGTAAGTTATCTGAAGGGAAATTTTGGGATTCGTGTGAAAAGGGAAAACGGTAAGTGGAGTTTTCGGTTTTTCTTGCAACTACTTGATTGTACATTTTTCTCAAAAACGTTAGCGATGATATTTCATTGTGTTTGTCAACAAATCCTCACACGGTGAACTCTGAAATCATGCGCAATCCGAAATAATACGAGATAAACGGAGACCGTCGAAAACACAAGAACTTCGAAAACGTAAGGCAGCCGGATATACCTTAACCATTTTTAGACGTATTTCTCGCTAAATCTATATAACATGATGTTTTATCCTTCGTTACACAATTTATTCAAATTACACCTTTCGAATGGATCAAATGTTTTTAAAGTGCAATAGTGGGTGCTACATTTAATGAAATGATGAATGATGTCATTCTTAACCTATATTGTGTATCCTACCTTGCTATCTTGAAGTACAGTTTCTAGGAGCTCGTCAATCACCGTATCTTGTTTATTGAGAACTTTTGCTTTGCTTTCATCGTGTATATCGGCATTAACGTCACAGTCATGCCCTGATGGTTGCTTTGGTGATTTCTTTGTTGTGTCAACGACACTGCCATGCTTGGATGATTGTCTGGTTCTATCAAAGTCACCGATATGCTTGGAGGATTGCCTGGTTCCATCAAACACTCCGCTATGCTTTGATGATTGCCTTGTTCCATCTAAGTCACTGCCATGGTCTGATTTTGGCCTCTTGCCATTAACGTCACAGCTATGCTCAGATGATAGCTGGCTGGATTCTGGATAAGTAATGAATAAATGAACGACGATATTATCTGTTCTTTCTAGATATTTAATCCGTGAACGACTACTAGCTTGTGGGGATTTGAGAGGCATCCAGAGTGTCTATTCAAAGTAACCAGTCCCTGCAACACTGCCAAACGATAAGTAGTTTTTTAAAGAGTTTTATTTAAACTGCCGTGTATTTTAGTGTTTTTTTTGCTTCGTGTTTGTTCTTTTCGTGTTTGTTTACCCCTGATGAAGGCGTAAGCCGAAAGCGTTTGGGCTTTATAAACTGTAGCACTTTATACATGTGTATATATATATATATGGGGGGAAACATTTCTACAGTGCTATAGTTTGTAAAATAAGCGGAAAGCGCATGGGTTTTTACAAACTATAGCACTGTAGAAATGTTTTTCCCCCATCTATTAATTTATTCTAACATTTTCGTATCCCCTCGGAGATCCAGTGCTTTTAGAAAGGTATTTTGTTGATGTATGTATTTTCGCATTCTTATATATGTATATATATAGAACACTCAATTATAATCAGTTATTAGACAAAGGTCAATAACACAAGTAATCAAGTTGTATAAAACACTAGTAAGAGTTGTATCTCTTGCATGTATATATTGAGACTAAACGTAAGTAATCGCATTCATTATACATTGTCTTAATATATCCCATAAACACGATTGTTATGTAGTATAAATATGCAACGTTTATCTTACTCATACATATACCTTACTTGTGTTCTTAAACAATATAAAATGGCGTTTTGGTCAGTGTCATAAGTAAAATATACAAACTATTACCAATTTAGAGTACAGGTGATGCACACTTATGCTTATTATCATATATACCTCCCCTAACGGTGCTGGACCTTCGTTTCCTGTTCTCATCTAGAATTTTCCGAACGATATCTTGCTGTAAACATACTCCGGCATTCAACGCGTTTACTTGGGATTCCAAATGGTCAAGTTGACACTAGATATAAAGAAGATACACACATGTTGTGATATGAATACATATATTTACCTTTAAATTGGCTTCTTTAACATCTGATGCTAAATTAAACGAATTTAATGAATATATATTATTACACATATATAAAGACATGTATCAACATTGTGCTCCAAATACGTAACGAATCATACGAACCTAAATCAAATAATATCATTACATATATATCAAGACATTTATCAATAGCGTTCTAATACTATCAAAGACATACCATTACAAATATGTAAATTCATTTATCAATATTATACCAGTACTATCAAAAGCATATCATTTCACATATATCAAGACATTTATCAATAGTGAGCTAGTACTATTAAAGACATATACTTACACACATGTAAAGACATTTATCAATATTGTGATAGTACTAACAAAGACATATTATTACACATATATCAAGGCATTTATCAATGTAGTGTTAGTACTATCAAAGACATATCATTAAACATATATCAAGACATCTATCAATAATGTACAAGTAATATAAAAGAAATATCGTTACACATATATATCAAGACACGTATAAGAATTATGGTTGTACTGTCAAAGACAAATCATTACACATAATTTTATTATATCAAGACATTTATCAATATTATGCTAGTACTATCAAAGACATATCCTTCACATATATCCAGACATTTATCAATATTAAGCTAGTACTATCAACGACGTATCATTACACATATATCAAAACATTTATCAATAATGTGCTAGTACTATCAAAGACATATATGTACATATAATGTAAAGACGTTTATCACTGTTGTGCTTGTACTATCAAAGACATATCCTTCACATATATCAAGACATTTATCAATAGTATGCTAGTACTATCAAATATATATCATTTCACATATATCAAAACATTTATAAATAATGTGCTAGTACTGTCAAAGACATAGCATTACACATATATCAAAACATTTATAAATATTGTGCTAGTACTATCAAAGTCATAGCATTACACATATATCAAAACATTTATCAATATCGTGCTAGTACTATCAAACACATATCATTACACATTATGGCATATATCAAGACATTTATCAACATTGTGCTAGTACTGTCAAAGTCATAGCATTACACATTATGGCATATATCAAGACATTTATCAACATTATGCTAGTACTATCAAAGTCATAGCATTACACATATATCAAGACATTTATCAATATTGTACTAGTACTATCAAACACATATCATTACACATTATTGCATATATCAAGACATTTATCAACATTGTGCTAGTACTATCAAAGTCATAGCATTACACATATATCAAAACAGTTATCAATGTTATGCTACTACATACAAATACATTATTACACATATATCAATACATGCATAAATACTGTGCTAGTACTATGAAAGACATATCCTTATACATATATCAAGACATGTATCAATATCGGCTAGTACTATCAAGGACACATTATTACACATATATCAAGACATGTATCAATATTGTGCTGGTACTATCAAGGACACATTATTACACATATATCAAGACATGTATCGATATTGTGCTGGTACTATCAAGGACACATGATTACACATATATCAAGACATGTATCAATATTGTGCTGGTACTATCAAGGACACATTATTACACATATATCGAGACATGTATCAATATTGTACTAGTACTATCAAAGACACATTATTACGCATATATCAAGACATTTATCAATATTGTGCTGGTACTATCAAAGACACATTATTACACATATATCACGACATGTATCAATATTGTGCTAGTACTATCAAAGACACATTATTACACATATATTAAGACATGTATCACTATTGTGCTGGTACTATCAAGGACACATTATTACACATATATCAAGACATGTATCAATATTGTGCTAGTACTATCAAAGACACATTATTACACCATATATCAAGACATGTATCAATATTGTGCTAGTACTATCAAAGACACATTATTACACATATATCAAGACATGTATCAATATTGTGCTGGCACTATTAAGGACACATTTTACACATATATCAAGACATGTATCAATATAGTGCTAGTACTTATAAGGACACATTATTACACATATATCAAGACATTTATCAATATTGTACTAGTACTATCAAAGACATATCATTACACATTATGGCATAAATCAAGACATTTATCAACATTGTGCTAGTACTATCAAAGTCATAGCATTACACATATATCAAAACAGTTATCGATTTAATGCTACTACTATCAAATACATCATTACACATACATCAATACATGCATATATACTGTGCTAGTACTATCAAAGTCATAGCATTACTCATATATCAAGACATTTATCAATATTGTACTAGTACTATCAAACACATATCATTACACATTATAGCATATATCAAGACATTTATCAACATTGTGATAGTACTATCAAAGTCATAGCATTACACATATATCAAAATAGTTATCAATGTTATGCTACTACATACAAATACATCATTACACATATATCGATACATGCATAAATACTGTGCTAGTACTATGAAAGACATATCCTTACACAGATATCAAGACATGTATCAATATCGTGCTAGTACTATCAAGGACACATTATTACACATATATCAAGACATGTATCAATATCGTGCTAGTACTATCAAGGACACAATATTACACATATATCAAGACATGTATCAATATTGTGCTGGTACTATCAAGGACACATTATTACACATATATCAAGACATGTATCGATATTGTGCTGGTACTATCAAGGACACATTATTACACATATATCAAGACATGTATCAATATTGTGCTGGTACTATCAAGGACACATTATTACACATATATCAAGACATGTATCAATATTGTACTAGTACTATCAAGGACACATTATTACGCATATATCAAGACATTTATCAATATTGTGGTGGTACTATTAAAGACACATTATTACACATATATCAGGACATGTATCAATATTGTGCTACTACTATCAAAGACACATTATTACACATATATTAAGACATGTATCAATATTGTGCTGGTACTATCAAGGATACATTATTACACATATATCAAGACATGTATCAATATTTGTGCTAGTACTATCACAGACACATTATTACACATATATCAAGACATGTATCAATATTGTGCTAGTACTATCAAAGTCACATTATTACACATATATCAAGACATGTATCAATATTGTGCTCGTACTATTAAGGACACATTATTACACATATATCAAGACGTGTATCAATATTGTGCGAGTACTTATAAGGACACATTATTACACATATATCAAGACATTTATCAATATTGTACTAGTACTATCAAAGACATATCATTACACATTATGGCATATATCAAGACATTTATCAACATTGTGCGTGTACTATCAACGTCATAGCTTTACACATCTATCAAAACAGTTATCGATTTAATGCTACTACTATCAAATACATCATTACACATATATCAATACATGCATAAATACTGTGCTAGTACTATGAAAGACATATCCTTACACATATTTCAAGACATTTATCAATATTGTGCTAGTACTATCAAAGACACATTATTACTCATATATCAAGACATGTATCAATATTGTGCTGGTACTATCAAGGACACATTATTACACATATATCACAACATGTATCAATATTGTGCTGGTACTATCAAAGACACATTATTACACCTATATCAAGACAATTATCAATATTGTGCTGGTACTATCAAGGACATATTATTACACATATATCAAGACATTTATCAATATTGTGCTAGTACTATCAAAGACACATTATTACACATATATCAAGACATGTATCAATATTGTGCTGGTATTATCAAGGACACATTATTACACATATATTAAGATATTTATCAATATTGTGCTAGTACTATCAAAGACACACTATTACACATATATCAAGACATGTATCAATATTGTGCTGGTACTACAAAGGACACATTATTACACATATATCAAGACATTTATCAATATTGTGCTAGTACTATCAAAGACACATTATTACACATATATTAAGACATGTATCAATATTGTGCTGGTTCTATCAAAGACACATTATTACACATATATCAAGACATTTATCAATATTGTGCTAGTACTATCAAAGACACATCATTACACATATATCAAGACATGTATCAATATTGTGCTGGTACTATCAAGGACACATTATTACACATATATCAAGACATTTATCAATATTGTGCTAGTACTATCAAGGACACATTATTACAAATATATCAAGACATTTATCAATATTGTGCTAGTACTAACAAAGACACATTATTACACATATATCAAGACATTTATCAATATTGTGCTAGTACTATCAAAGACACATCATAACACATATATCAAGACATGTATCAATATTGTGCTGGTAGTATCAAGGACACATTATTACACAAATATTAAGACATGTATCAATATTGTGCTGGTACTATCAAGGACACATTATTACAGATATATCAAGACATGTATCAATATTGTGCTGGTACCATCGAGGACACATTATTACACATATATCAAAACATTTATCAATATTGTGCTAGTACTATCAAAGACACATTATTACACATATATCAAGACATTTATCAATATTGTGCTTGTACTATCAAAGACACATTATTACACATATATCAAGACATGTATCAATATTGTGCTGGTACTATCAAGGACACATTATTACAGATATATCAAGACATTTATCAATATTGTGCTAGGTACTATCGAGGACACATTATTACATATATATCAAGACATGTATCAATATTGTGCTGGTACTATCAAGGATACATTATTACACATATATCGACATGTATCAATATTGTACTAGTACTATCAAAGACACATTATTACACATATATCAAGACATTTATCAATATTGTGCTGGTACTATCAAGGAGACATTATTACACATATATCAAGACATGTATCAATATTGTGCTGGTACTATCAAGGACACATTATTACACAGATATGAAGACATTTATCAATATTTTGCTAGTACTATCAAAGACACATTATTACACATATATCAAGACATGTATCAATATTGTACTAGTACTATCAAGGACACATTATCATATATCAAGACATTTATCAATATTGTGCTAGTACTATCAAAGACACATTATTACACATATATCACGACATGTATCAATATTGTGCTGGTACAATCAAGGACACATTATTACACATATATCAAGACATTTATCAATATTGTGCTAGTACTTATAAGGACATATTATTACACATATATCAAGACATTTATCAATATTGTACTAGTACTATCAAAGACATATCATTACACATTATGGCATATATCAAGACATTTATCAACATTGTGCTAGTACTATCAAAGTCATAGCATTACACATATATCAAAACAGTTATCAATGTTATGCTACTACTGTCAAATACATCATTACACATATATCAATACATGCATAAATACTGTGCTAGTACTATGAAAGACACATCATTACACATATATCAAGATGTTTATCAATAATGTGCTAGTACTATCAAAGACACATTATTACACATATATCAAGACATTTATCTATAGTTTGCTAGTACTATCAGGGACACATTATTACACATATATCAAGACATTTATCAATATTGTGCTTGTACTATCAAAGACACATTATTACACATATACCAAGACATGTATCAATATTGTGCTGGTACTATCAAGGACACATTATTACACATATATCAAGACATTTATCAATATTGTGCTAGTACTATTAAAGACACATTATTACACATATATCAAGACATGTATCAATATTGTGCTGGTACTATCAAGGACACATTATTACACATATATCAAGACATTTATCAATATTGTGCTAGTACAATCAAGGACACATTATTACACATATATCAAGACATTTGTCAATATTGTGCTGGTAATATCAAGGACACATTATTACACATATATTAAGACATGTATCAATATTGTGCTGGTACTATCAAGGACACATTATTACACATATATCAAGACATGTATCAATATTGTGCTGGTACTATCGAGGACACATTATTACACATATATCAAAACATTTATCAATATTGTGCTAGTACTATCAAAGACACATTATTACACATATATCAAGACATTTATCAATATTGTGCTAGTACTATAAAAGACACATTATTACACATATATCAAGACATGTATCAATATTGTGCTGGTACTATCAAGGACACATTATTAGACATATATCAAGACATTTATCAATATTGTTCTAGTTCTATCAAAGACACATTCTTACACATATATCAAGACATGTATCAAGACATGTATCAATATTGTGCTGGTACTATCAAGGACACATTATTACACATATATCGACATGTATCAATATTGTACTAGTACTATCAAAGACACATTATTACACATATATCTAGACATTTATCAATATTTTGCTGGTACTATCAAGGACACATTATTACACATATATCAAGACATGTATCAATATTGTGCTGGTACTATCAAGGACACATTATTACAGATATATCAAGACATGTATCAATATTGTGCTGGTACTATCGAGGACACATTATTACACATATATTAAAACATTTATCAATATTGTACTAGTACTATCAAAGACACATTATTACACATATATCAAGACATTTATCAATATTGTACTAGTACTATCTAAGACATATTATTACACATTATGGCATATATCAAGATATTTATCAACATTGTGGTAGTACTATCAAAGTCATATCATTACACATATATCAAAACAGTTATCAATGTTATGCTACTACTATCATATACATCATTACATATATATCAATTCATGCATAAATACTGTGCTAGTACTATGAAAGACATATCCTTACACATATATCAAGACATTTATCAATATTGTGCTGGTACTACCAAGGACACAATATAACACATATATCAAGACATTTATCAATATTGTGCTAGTACTATCAAAGACACATTATTACACATATATCAAGACATTTATCTATAGTTTGCTAGAACTATCAATGACACATTATTACACATATATCAAGACATTTATCAATATTGTGCTTGTACTATCAAAGACACATTATTACACATATATCAAGACATGTATTTATATAGTGCTGGTACTATCAAGGACACATTATTACACATATATCAAGACATTTATCAATATTGTGCTAGTACTATCAAAGACACATTATTACACATATATCAAGACATGTATCAATATTGTGCTGGTACTATCAAGGACACATTATTACACATATATCAAGACATTTATTAATATTGTGCTGGTACTATCAAGGACACATTATTACACATATATCAAGACATGTATCAATATTGTGCTGGTACTATCCAGGACACATTATTACACAGATATGAAGACATTTATCAGTATTGTGCTAGTACTATCAAAGACACATTATTACACATATATCAAGACATGTATCAATATTGTACTAGTACTATCAAGGACACATTATTACACATATATCACAACATGTATCAATATTGTGCTGGTACTATCAAAGACACATTATTACACCTATATCAAGACATTTATCAATATTGTGCTAGTACTATCAAAGACACATTAGTACACATATATCAAGACATGTATCAATATTGTGCTGGTATTATCAAGGACACATTATTACACATATATCAAGATATTTATCAATATTGTGCTAGTACTATCAAAGACACACTATTACACATATATCAAGACATGTATCAATATTGTGCAGGTACTATCAGGGACACATTATTACACATATATCAAGACATTTATCAATATTGTGCTAGTACTATCAAAGACACATTATTACACATATATTAAGACATGTATCAATATTGTGCTGGTACTATCAAAGACACATTATTACACATATATCAAGAAATTTATCAATATTGTAATAGTACTATCAAAGACACATCATTACACATATATCAAGACATGTATCAATATTGTGCTGGTACTATCAAGGACACATTATTACACATATATCAAGACATTTATAAATATTGTGCTAGTACTATCAAGGAAACATTATTACAAATATATCAAGACATTTATCAATATTGTGCTAGTACTATCAAAGACACATTATTACACATATATCAAGACATTTATCAATATTGTGCTAGTACTATCAAAGACACATCATTACACATATATCAAGACATGTATCAATATTGTGCTAGTACTATCAAAGACACATTATTACACATATATCAAGACATGTATCAATATTGTGCTTGAACTATCAAGGACACATTATTACAGATATATCAAGACATTTATCAATATTGTGCTAGTACTATCGAGGACACATTATTACACATATATCAAGACATGTATCAATATTGTGCT
>JAWPHD010013599.1:0-67088 GCA_037043455.1 Cyrtodaria siliqua | reverse complement strand
TGTTTGCATCTAATAACCTACCAAACTAAACAATGACTTATGGCCAATTAAAATAATGTGTGGTTCTGGTTACCCGACTGACCCTAGATGTTTTGGCCGTTTCAGCCAACCCTAATTTTTTCCCTAAAAAGTAAAAAGATAGGGTTGCAACTCCGGTAAAGACAATATTGATCACAATGCAGGAACGGTTGCTTCCTCAGCACCAATTTTAGAATTTGTATTGAGAAATACCTTCATTTTGACGGCATTATAAAATCAGTTATATTTACGTACACTAGCATGATAGAGGAAGTAACCAGGTAACAAGCAAGACCTACTTGCAGTCAAGGCTGGTTAAGCCTAGTTTTACCGAGGAAGTAACCAGGTAACAAGCAAGACCTACTTGCAGTCAAGGCTGGTTAAGCCTAGTTTTACCAGTTAAAATATACACATCCATAAAAAAAAGAATTTAACAAAGTTTTTACCGACCTACCGTCCCTAATTTTTACCCCAATGTAACCTGAACCACATGTATTATTTGCTTTGGTCTAATCTGTTTCCATGTATTGTTTAACCTTTGGCTGCTCAAATAAAATGTTTTAATGTACAGAGACCTAGATTTTAGTCTATATAAACTATAATGCTTTAAACAATTATTGTTTGTAATTTATCACTATCCTTTTAAGTTCCAAGCACTACTGATGAAAGACCTGTACTGCTTATTGCATGGTGCATCGCTTCGTCCATCTATTCCTGTATTTTTCTGCTCTGTTTTTCAAGGAGCCTTAGTGGAACTCTTTAGTGAAAGTGACATATAAAAGATGAAGCTTTTACGCACACCATCATTTACGAGGCTTTTATGCAGACCTGCGGAAAAGCTGTGTTTATGAAGCTTTTACACAAAACTACATAAAAGCTGCGTTTACGAAGCTTTTACGCAGACCTGCGGAAAAGCTGGCAATATTAGCACTTTCGTAAAAGCTGCGTTTAGTCTGCGTAAAAGCTGGCGGTATTGGCACCTTCGTAAAAGCTGCGTTTTATGAAGATTCTACACAGATCTTTGTAAAAGCTGCATTTTACGAAGCTATTACATAACTTGTTTGTAAATGTTCAGTTTTTGTACTTTTTTTGTAGATCTGCGCAAAAGCTGCGTATATGCAGGAGCCAAAACCGCTAGCTTTTAGCTTGCTATTACATACGTTTTACGTAGCTTTTAAAATCTTATTAGCTATGTAAAACGTACGTATTAGGTAGCTTTTTTTGACAAGAGGAATAAATGAAATAAAAAATACGTATATAAGAAAAATCTCCGCAAAAGGGGCCTGTGCTCGGGTGAAACAGCGCTAAATAATTCTTCTAAATAATCCGCATTCAATTGCTGTTTTATCCAATAAACCTGTGGAATATTAAATTTAAAAATACCATGTAGATGAATTGAGTGAAGTTAATAATTCTGTCCAACATAATCCAAAGATTAATAAAATAAGCAATCTTCGAAGATTGGTTAACAATCACGAACAGCACTATTTTAAAAAAGCTGCATCGGGGCACCCTACTAATTATAAGAATTTCTGATTCCTGAACAGAAGGCCTTGGTAAACAATAACCAAAACTATCGGGAAAAGTTGTTTATAGGTGAACTTTAAACTTGAATATCTCAGCAACCAAAACCTAAATATATTTACATAATTTCTATAAATAAAACTCTGTGGCATGTACTTACCTGATATCATAAGCGAGCAACATTTTTTTGACAAGATGTCACACGCTATCTTAATATGATTCTTGATGCAAAAAGTTTGCTCATAATTGCAATCAAAACACGTATGCTTACTACTAACCGCATATCAATTAGTGTCACTATATTAAAAACATTGCTCAGTCAGTTTGTTTTACATTGAATTACAAAAACACGCAAATTAACCTAAATCTGCATCCAGTCACATTCCATAATTACCATGTTGGTAATTAATTTTTATCTCATACAATAATGTGAAATTGTTTATTCATAACTCGTGTTTACAAATGACTTGAACGTGCTTGTGTTCTGTACATGTAACAAACTCTGTGTGTGTGTGTGTGTGTGTGTGTGTGTGTGTGTGTGTGTGTTTCATTCCTTTATGACATCAAAACACGCGACATCACATGCCCTGGCCGTTAGCAACGTGTACTAAAGCCTAGTGAGTATTTGCCTGGTACAATGTCCATGTATTTGTTTGCGTGTTTAGCTGTCGACGCTATGGATAGCAGACAAGTGTTTATTTCGGTTTATATATAAAAGCACAACTTTATAAGGTAGCTTTATTGTTTATTAACGCTAACGTCAGCTTATCTAAGAAAAAATGTAACCTGGACTGTATAGTCGATTTTTTACACATTTTTGATGACTTTTTTTAGTTCAATGAGGTAAACCCGTCTGGTTTAGTCAGGTCAATATTGGGAACAAGTATTTTTCGGCGAATTTTAAAACATGTTAAATATTATTTTTGAACAATATTTTGTCCGCTGGAAACTCCCTGTGATTCGCCGCGAACTTAGCACCGAGAAACACATCAATCGCTTTCTTTCGACACTGCATTTTCCAATTGCGTTGATTTTGACGGTCACATGTAATGAGGGTGATATTTTTTGGTGACAATCCGCAGTAAAATCGCGGCGATTTTCGTCTGTAACTGAAAAACGGCTGCAGTGACACTGCGAAAAAGTCGTAAGTTTATTGAGTTCTGGGAGGTGGTTTGTGAGATATGAGCTTACCGCAAAATGTTAACCCCTTTTTTTTACTACAGGTAAGTACAAACAAGAGGTCAATGACCTTGAAGTTCTACTAATAGGTTTTGACAGCTAGATCAGCATTCCTGTGAAATTTCATAAAAATCCATCAACTAGTTTCAGAGGAGTAGTCGCTACACGTTTTTACTATATAACTCTATGTAAACAAAGATGACCACTGGCAGCCATCTTTAACGTCGAATAAAAATGATTTTCAACAAGGACCAACATCATGTCATGCTGATCATTTGAAAAAAAGGCCCATATCAATATCACTTAAAGTTTTCAAGAAGTAGTCGCTACAAACTTGTTTTTAAAAATCTATTTTTAACTTCGGTGGCCATCTTGGATTTCACATCAACATGAATCTTTCGACACTGCATTTTCCAATTGCAGTGATTTTGACGGTCACAGGGAATGCCGGTGATATTTTTCGGTGACAATCCGCAGTCAAATCATGACGATTTTCGTCTGTAACTGATAAACGGCCGCAGTGACACTGCGAAAAAGTCGTAATCTGCTTGGCATCATCTGTCTCTATTTATCCTGAATATCTGCGTGAAGTTTTATTGAGTTCTGGGAGGCGGTTTGTGAGATATGAGCTTACCGTAAAATGTTAAACCTTTTTTTTTGACTACAAGTAAGTACAAACAAGAGGTCAATGACCTTGAAGTTCTACTAATAGGTTTTGATAGCTAGATCAGCATTCCTGTGAAGTTTCATAAAAATCCGTCGACTAGTCTTACTATATAACTCTATGTAAACAAAGATGACCACTGGCAGCCATCTTTAACGTCGAATAAAAATGATTTTCAACAAGGACCAACATCATGTCATGCTGATCATTTAAAAAAAAGGCCCATATCAATATCACTTATAGTTTTCAAGAAGTAGTCGCTACAAACTTGTTTTTTAAAAAAAAATCTATTTTAACGTTGGTGGCCATCTTGGATTTCACATCAACATGAATTTTTGCTAGGATCAACTAGACATCATGGGCAACATTCCTGTAAAGTTTGTAGACGCTAAAAACAACATTCCTGTAAAGTTTCGTAGACGCTAAAAACAAATTTTACAGATCGATGGATTTTATGGACACCACACCATGGCATAAGCTCTGCTGATCTTTGATCAGTAGAGCTAAAAACTGCAGTTTTATTACAAACAAGGAACAGATAAAACAAAACACAAGTTTTTTTTACCCAGCTTTACAATGGTTAATAAATAACCTGTTAGCTTATAGATCATTACAATAACATGATTTTAGCAAGAAGCACCGCCTGTCGTGCTGACATTCGACTATCAATGCCTTGTTTATTTATTGGGAAACTATGCTGAAGGCCATAACTTTGCTTAATTGCAGAACATAATTATTGCACATTTTAACCAAATTTTCTACTTATAAATGGGGCAACAACTTTGTAAAAATAAAAGCATGAGTTATAGAACCTGGCTGTATGATTTTGTCTAATGATGACGAAATACATGTGTGTAGTTTCAATCCATCATGTAATGTAATTTCACAGAAACATGCTACATACAAACTTTAACCAAATAGTCTAAGTATAAAAGGGGCCATAATTCTGTTAAAAAATAAGCATGAGTTACAGAACCTGGCTGTATGATGTTGTCTAATGATGCTGAATACATATGTAATGTTTCAATCCATTATGTAAAGCAGTTTCAGAGATATAAGCTTACATGCAAACTTTAACTTGGACGCAGAAGACTTTCAAGTGGACAATTATTATAGCTTTTGTTTTCTTCAAAAAAGTCAAGCTAAAAATAATGACTTTGACGCTCTCACAAATTATTATTTTGTTAAAAGAAACTTATTGACAATTGATTGCATAGGTAATGTTACCATATATGATTAATATTTGCATGCATTCTCATAAAATTATGATCCTTCTATAAAAGGAGCCACAACTAATACTTATATAAAACGATTTAAATGTTATTTATGTAATACGATTAAGTTACATATAGTTTTCATATGAGAATAAATTCATAAATGTTTCGTTTTTAAAACACAGAGATTTTAATATAAAAAATATTTGTGATCTTTAATACAATTCGCACACGATACTTAATATGTGATTCTTATAATAAATGTTTCTCAAATGTTGCATTTCCTGTTTGAGTTTTATATCTACTTGTTCTTGTTCTCTGTAATAATGTATATTCGAGCTGCTCCTTTTATATAAAAGTATCATATAATAGGTATGAGAATCATCTAAGAATAATAATTATGATACTTATGTGTGACAAATCTGGTTGAATATTAAACCTATACTTCTAATCGGCACATATACATTATTAAATGACCTGAACACCTGGATAGAGTTTTAATAAGTAATTTTGCCATTATTTCGCAGGTTATTTCTTTAACATAATCATCCTCACCTGGCAATCTCCTCTTGAAATTCTCTCAGCAATGCATCCTTGGGATCCTCATTAATCTTAGGCTTGTTCTTGATGTTCTTGGCTCTGTTGGCATACCTGTGGTCAGGGATGAAAACATTACAGTACATGCCATATATGCATTTAAAAGGACTTTCAGTAACCTGGGGGAATATTATGTGGTACACTTGGAAAAAAGGCACAATTTATAAGCTGCCCTAAATTTTATAAAATACTGTAAAGCTGAGCTGATAAGGGGATTGACTGTAATTTAATCAAATGTTTCTCTTACACATAAAATGTTTCTTGAGCAATAGCGTTTGTTATAGAACTTGATCGAGCTATTGTTTCAGAGTTATTAACCGGACACGAAAGCAGTTTATTTTGACCTTTGACCTCTAAGTGTGATCTTGACCTTGGAGCCACGGACCTGGATTCTGTGCGCGACACGTCGTCTTGTTGTGGTGAGCAATTGTTTCAAGTTATTTGAAAATCCGTCCCTTATTGTCAGAGTTATTAACCGGACACGATTGTACAAACGAACGAAGATCCTGACGGACTGACAGACGCCTTTGACCTCTAAGTGTGACCTTGACCTTGGAGCCAAGGACCTGGATTTTGTGCGCGACACGTTGTCTGGTTGTGGTGAGGACTTATGCCAAGTATTGTCAGAGTTATTAACCGGACACGATTGTACAGACGGACAAGGATCCTGACAGACGGACAATGCGACTACTATATGCACCCCTTCGGGGGCATAAAAAAAAGAAAAAAGAAAAATACAAAATATATTATAATAATAATAATAACAAGAGGTCAATGACTTTGAAGCTCTACTGATTGATTTTAATTTCAGGAAGTAGTCGCTACAAACTTGTATTTTGAAAATCTATTTTTAGCCATGGTGGCCATCTTGAAATTCCGGCCGACCTGAAATTTTGCTAGGATCAATTAGACATTAAGAGCAACATTCCTGTAAAGTTTTATGAAAATCCACCAAGTAGTTTCAGAGAAGTAGTGGCTACAAGTTTTTACTATATAATTATATGTAAACAAAGATGGCCACTGGCAGCCATGTTTAACGTCGAATCAAAACGATTTTTGACAAGGACCAACATCATGTCATTTTAGAAAAAGTCCCATATCAATATCACTTATAGTTTTCAAGAAGTAGTCGCTACAAACTTGTATTTTGAAAAATTATTTTTAGCCGTGGCGGCCATCTTGAATTTCCGGCCGACCTGAAATATTGCTAGGATCAATTAGACTTTATGGGCAACATTTCTGTAAAGTTTCATGAATATCCATCCAGTAGTTTCAGAGCAGTAGTCGCTACAAATAAAAGTTTACGGACGGACAGACTGACAGACAGACGGACGACGGACGCCGCACCACGGCATAAGCTCTGCTGATCTCTGATCAGTCGAGCTAAAAACAAAGAAAAGAAAAAAATATGGTAAAGTTAAGTAAAGATCAGATTAAAAATGAGGGCCCTATCGTATTAACGAGGCAAAATATAGCATTTTTAACAAAATCAAGAGCCATAACTCTGCTGTTACTGGTCCGATCTAGCTGGTTTTCGAACTTGTCCGAGCTTTCATGAACTTGTCTGAGCTTTCATCAACATTAACATAGAATTGAATGTTGTTTAACGGCTCATCAACACAGTATAGGTTATTTAGAGCCGCCTCAGAGAGAGGGGAAGGATACATAGGAATCCGGGAACCTGCCCTACTCTTATTATCGAATAGATTCCTATGGTTCTTTAACTACTCGGATGATAGACCGATACACGGGACCGCCCGGTTTACGTCCCCATCCGACGGACGAGGCTAAGGGAAAGTGTCTTGCCCAAGAACACACTGACGGAACTCAGTGGCACCACGGAGGATTGAACCCGTGGCCTCCGGTTACAAATCCGCCATGCTACCGACTGCGCCACGCCAGCCCTCTTCAACATTAATATTCTGGTAAAGTTTGGTACAGATCGGATGAACAATGAAGGCCCTATTGTCTTAACGAGGCAAAATATAGCATTTTTAACTAAATCAAGGGCCAAAACTCTGCTGTTAGTGGTTAGATCTGGCTGGTTTTCGAACTTGTCCGAGCTTTCTTGATATTAACAATCTGGTAAAGTTTCGTAAAGATCAGATGAAAAATGAAGGCCCTATCGTCTTAACGAGACAAAAGTTAACGACAGACAACGGATAACGGACAACTCGCCATTCCATAAGCTCTGCTGGCCCTATTTTGTGTAAATACAAAATTTTAAACTGTTGGCTCCTGTAATTTCAATGAAGAAGATTTTTGAAGTTTGTCCCTATATAAGTCTATATAAAAAATGTGACCCCGGGGATAGGGCCAAATTTGACTCCAGGGTCACCATTTGAACAAACTTGGTAGATGACCATAAGCTGATGGTAAATACAACATAATAAACCTCTGGCTCTTGTAGTTTCAGAGAAGAAGATATTTTTATTTTATTTTTCCCTATGTAACTCTATGTTAAACATATGACCCTTGGGGAGGGGCCAAATTTGACCAGACATGAAAATGCGTACCTGTTTTTGACTTATGAACTACAAATGTGGCCTTGACCTTTGAGGTACGGACCTTGGTTTTGCGCGCGACACATCGTCTTGTTATAGTGATCACTTGTGCCAAGTTAATTAAAAATCCATGCAGGGGTGTGAAGGTACAGTCCGGACACGAACTGCGGAATGACGGACGGACAGACGGACGGTGCAATTACTATATGCCTCCGAAACCTTTTCGTGGGCATAAAAATATTAAACCATTGACTCTTGTAGTTTTCAGGGAAGATTTTTAAAGTTTTTCCCTATATAAAGTCTATATAAAACCTGGGTCGGCACCAAATTAGACCCCTGTGTCACTATTTGAACATTTTTTTTAAGAGGAACATAAGCTGATAATAAATACAAAATATTAAACCTTTAGCTCCTGTAATTTCAGAGAAGAAGATTTTTGAAGTTTTTCCCTATATAAGTCTATGTAAAACTGTAACCACTGTTGCGGGGCCAAATTGGAGCCCAGGGTGTCACCATTTGAACAAACTTGGTAGAGGATCCATAAGCTGATAATAAATAAAAAATATTAACCTTTATCTCTTGTAGTTTCATAGAAGAAGATTTTTGAAGTTCTTCCCTATAGCTCTATGTAAAACTGATCCAACAAGGGCCCCTAAGCTCCCAATTAAAGAAAAAAGAACCAAGCTTTCTTATGAGAAAAAAGAAAAAACAAAAAAATCAAAAAAAAAATCATTTAAAAAAAAAAAGACTTTGAAGCTCTACTGATAGATTTTGATAGCTAGATCAGCATTCCTGTGAAGTTTCATAAAAATATTTCAAGTAGTTTCAGAAGAGTAGTCGCTACAAGTTGAAGTTTTTACTATATAACTCTAGGTAAACAAAGATGGCCACTGGCAGCCATGTTTAATGTCGAATCAAAATAATTTTCGACAAGGATCAACATCTTGTCATGCTGATCATTTCAGAAAAAGTCCCATATCAATATCACTTAGGCAACACATTTTTTTTTTCTTGGTTTACGGATTTTTCTTATTTTTTTACGCTCGGTCGGAAGGGGGAAAAAATAAATAAATAAAATGTGTTTCTAAGTACAAATTTCAAACATGGTGACCATGTTTCTCATATAAAACCGTAAGTTTATACAACACAACATGTATTTAAATCGTTGAAGATTCTTTTAATATAATTATTCCCAATGATGAAATTTCTGTATTCACGCCCGGATGGAGTGCCCGGATGTGTTGAAATCAAGTTACCTTGGTGAACAAGGAAGACTACTCTATGTTCCTCATACAATGAAATGGCGGATATTGATCGCGCGTCGTTTCTGTTCGAAATTTCGATGTTTTGATAGATATATGCTGTTGTTTGACGTGGTATTATTGTATACTAGAAAATTGTTTCACCAATTCATTTTTTTTTTTTTTATTCATCTGGCACTGAAATGCGGCCGGCGGTGAAAAAAAACACAGATGTTCAAATTTTTATTTTTTTTCCAATCTCTCGAAAATTGGGGTTGGCGGATCCGTAAACCAAGAGAAAAAAAAATGTCGCCTTACAGTTTTCAAAAGTAGTCGCTACAAACTTGTTTTTAAAAATCTATGTTTAGCCTTGGTGGCCATCTTGAATTTCCGGCCGGCCTGAAATTTTGCTAGGATCAACTAGACATCAAGAGCAACATTCCTGTGAAGTTTCATGAAAATCCGCAAGGTAGTTTCAGAGGAGTAGTCGCTACAAATTTTTACTATACAAACTCTATGTAAACAAAGATGGCCACTGGCGCCCATGTTTAATGTTGAATCAAAATAATTTTCGATAAGGATCAACATCATGTCATGCTGATCATTTTAGAAAAAGTCCCATATCAATATCACTTCGTCAAGTAGTTTTCAAGAAGTAGTCGCTACAAACTTATTTTTTAAAAATCAATTTTGAGCTGTGGTGGCCATCTTGAATTTCTGGCCGACCTTAAATTTTGCTAGGATCAATTAGACATCAAGAGCAACATTCCTGTAAAGTTTCATGAAAATCCGCCAAGTAGTTTCAGAGGAGTAGTCGCTACAAGTTTTTAGTATATAACTAAACAAAGATGGCCACTGTTGCTGATCATTTTAGAAAAAGTCCCATATCAATATCACTTATAGTTTTCAAGAAGTAGTCGCTACAAACTTGTATTTTAAAAATCTACGTTTAGCTTTGGTGGCCATCTTGGATTTCACATCAACATGAATTTTTGCTAGGATCAACTAGACATCATGGGCAACATTTCTGTAAAATTTCATGAATATCCATCTAGTAGTTTCAGAGGAGTAGTCGCTACAAATAAAAGTTTACGGACAGACAGACGGACGACAGACTCCGCACCACGGCATAAGCTCTGCTGATCAGTCAAGCTAAAAATTAAAAAAAATTAAAAAATTAAAAAAGAAAAAAAAAAGAAAATAAAAAGAGAAAAAAAAACAAGAGGTCAATGACCTTAAAGCTCTACTGATTGATTCTGATTTCAGGAAGAAGTCGCTACAAACTTGTTTTTTGAAAAATTATTTTTAGCCGTGGCGGCCATCCTGAATTTCCGGCCGACCTGAAATTTTGCTAGGATCAATTAGACATCAAGAGCAACATTCCTGTGAAGTTTCATGAAAATCCGTCAAGTAGTTTCAGAGGAGTAGTCGCTACAAGTTTTCATTATATAACTCTATGTAAACAAAGATGGCCGCTGACAGCCATGTTTAACATCGAATCAAAACGATTTTTGACAAGGACCAACATCATGTCATGCTGATCATTTTAGAAAACGTTCAATATCAATATCACTTATAGTTTTCAAGAAGTAGTCGCTACAAACTTGTATTTTGAAAATCTATTTTTAGCCATGGCGGCCATCTTGACAGACGCCCATGCCGATGGATGAAATGCTATTGCATAAGACCTTTGGCCAATAGAGCTAAAAAGCTTTTTTAAAGATTTACTTGTAAACTCAATGTAACTGTGACCCTCGAGGCAAGACTAAATTTGACCCCAAGGTCACCATTTGAACAACTTTGGAAGAGAACAATTAGCTTATGCTACATGCAAAATTCTTACCTCTACCTTTTGTAGTTTCAGAAAAGAAGGTTAGTTAAAGATTTCTATAGAACTTGATTTAAAATTTCGACCCCAAGGGATGGCCAAATATGACCCCAGGGTGATAATTTGAACAAACTTGGTAGAGAATCATCAGCTTATATTGCATTCAATATATCAGAGCTACCATATTCACCGTATAAGTTCGGACTCCTTAATGATTGGGACAACCTTGAATTTTAGGAAAATAATTATTTTTAGTTTGGGACACATCACAAATTGGGACACATCACAAATTTCATAAAAAATCCATAATTTTTCCATAATATAAACCGGGACAACTAAATTTTGGCAAACATTTGATCAAATTTAATGTGCAAAATTCATTGGTAAATCCTGTATTCATTGTGGGCACAGGAAGTGCGTGATAATTTTAGACGCAAGCAACAAAATGCTAACACTCAATATTTTAATTGAACTGTAAAAAATAATGATAGTGTTTTGTATTTTGTATAAGTATTTGTTATTTTAAATTCTTATTTCGTATTTATAAAGCATGAGTTACCGTATAATTATGCATCGAGATAAACACAGGTCGTGATAAAACACAGATCGGTTATTTAATCCAGCTGAAACCAGTCAGTTGCCACGAGCAACTTACACACATGATAAACAGTTGATCGTAATGTCAATTCAATTCAATTAAACAGATAATTCCTCGCTCTATTGCCATTTCACAGTTCATTTCTTATAGGATGGGCATAAACCATGAAATGCGTTTTTTACTGTCAATAGGAAGGTGTCAGCTATAAGCTTGCTGGGTTATTATTGGTTTATTATGTAAACATGTATATATAAAACACTACTTTGAAATAAATTTTCGGATTGAGATTGACAGTGATTTAATATGAGTCAAAAACTATTTTTCAAACACCACTGGAAATATATCAACTTGAAAGACATACGATTTTTATGCTGTTTTTGTAGTCGATAACAAATTCACCTTCAACACCAAGAATAACTCTGGTTGCAAACAGAGTATCTCCGATAGTTCCATGTATTTCAAGCTTTTTTTTCCATCTTCAACTATTGGAGAATAACTCTGCTTCTATACAGAAGATCTTCGATTGTTCTAGATACCTACTGCTTTGCGAAGCATTACATTTCACTGGCAGGTCTCAGGGGCTTATTTGTCTTGTCTTCGAAAGCATTGCGTTTCACAGACAGGGAATGAGTTTACGGAGACAATGGTATAAATGAACTGACGAAATTCGGCGTAGAAGTCAGAAAAGTCTACATATCGTTGAGGGTATGGGTTATAATAATATAAAACAAGAGGCCCAAGAGGGCCTGTGGACGCTCTACTGGCTAAATAAAGTTTATGTATAATATCATTCAACTGGAACATGGCGACGATATACGCAACTAGGCTTGGTACTGATCATCCCTGCCAGGTTTTGTTGAAATCCAGCCAGAGGTTCAGGAGAACTAGTCTGTACAAAGTTAGTGTATTAAAACCTTTAAGGAGTCTTTACTTTGCCAAAATTCATTCAACCAGAACACGGCAATGACAGGTGCAACTAGGCTTGGTACTGATCATCCCCACCAAGATTCGTTGAAATCCGGCAAGGAGTTCAGAAGAGACTAATCTGGACAATGTTTGTCTATTAAAACCTTTAAAGGGCCATAGCTCTGCCAAAAATCATTCAACCGGAATATGGCGAAGATATGCACAACTAGGCTTGATACTGATCATCATTGTTATGTTTAATTGAAATCCAGACAGGGGTTCAGGAGAATTAGCCCGGAAAATGTTTGTGTATCAATAACATTTAAAGGGCCATAAATCTGCCAAAAATCTGTAAACCGGAAGGCGACGATGATATGCACAACTAGGCTTGGTGCTGATCATGCCTGTAAAGTTTCGTTGAAATCTGGCGAGGGGTTCAGTAGCTTTCATTCATGATTGATATTAACAATCTGGTAAAGTTTGGTAAAGATCGGATGAAAAATGAAGGCCATATCATCTTAACAAGACAAAATATAGCATTTTTAAATAAATCAAGGGCCACAACTCCGCTGTTATTGGTCCAACCAATATGGCTGGTTAAAAAAAAAAAATGAAAAAAAAAGAAGAGGCCCTCTAGCCTGTGAACGCTCTACTTGCTTAAACGGCTCTTATATAAAGGGTTGTCATCACAAAATTCCCATCAGTACTACTTTTAAAACAGTGCAAAAACAAGGGGGCCTGAGTATGGCCCTAAGGGATAAAAACTGTAAAAACTGTCAAGGGGCCATAACTCCATCAAAAATCAACGAGCCGGAAAAAAACCCGCAACAGGCACAACTAGAAATCATACCAATGCTTCCTGCTAAGTTTCGTCAAATCCAACAGGGCATAAAAAAAAAATAAAAAAAAAAAAAGAGTAATTAAACCAATTTAAACAAATGAAACAATGAAATGAAAAACTTAAAAAAAATGAAATAAAAAAATAAATAAAAAAAATGGATTTTTTTTTTAAAAAATATTTAAAAAAATCAAATAAATAAAAACTAAGGCTTAACAAGGCAAAAAACATAGCATTTTTAACTAAATCAAGGGCCATAATTCTGCTGTTAACGGTCCGATCTGGCTGGTTTACGAACTTGTCTGAGTTTTCATTGATATTAACAATCTGGAAAAGGTTGGTAAACATCGGATGAAACTTGAAGGCCCTATCGTCTTAACGAGGCAAAATATAGCATTTTTAACTAATTCAAGGGCCATAACTCTCCTGCTACTGGTCAGATCTTGCTGGTTTTCGTATTTGTTCGAGCTATCATTGACATTAATAATCTGGTAAAGTAGGTGAATACCTTCCCCGCTGTTTATTTACATCCAGGGCACTGTAATCGGTGTCAATATGGAGATCCCCCGCTATAAATTCCTTCATGACGTCTTATCTCTAGCATTGTTATACAAAAATAATCACATCGCTTGCATGAAAACTTCTTATTGTCACTCCTTTTTTACGCCCATAAGACCACATTGCATTTCATTACGCAATACCGCACGTAAAACAAGAGGTCAATGACCTTGAAGCTCTACTGATTGATTTTGATTTCAGGAAGTAGTCGCTACAGACTTGTTTTTTGAAAATCTATTTTTAACCGTGGCGGCCATCTTGAATTTCCGGCCGACCTGAAATTTTGCTAAGATCAATAAGACATTAAGAGCAACATTCCTGTGAAGTTTCATGAAAATCCGTCAAGTAGTTTCAAAGAAGTAGTCGCTACAAGTTTTCATTATATAACTCTATGTAAACAAAGCAGCCATGTTTAAGGTCAAATCAAAACGATTTTCAACAAGGACCAACATCATGTCATACTGATCATTTTAGAAAAAGTCCCATATCAATATCTCTTATTGTTTTGAAGAAGTAGTCGCTACAAACTTTTTTATTTTAAATCTATTTTTAGCTGTGGCGGCCATCTTGAATTTCCGGCCGACCTGAAATTTTTCTAGGATCAACTAGACATCAAGAGCAACATTCCTGTGAAGTTTCATGAACATCCGTCAAGTAGTTTCAGAGGAGTAGTCGCTACAAGTTTTTACTATATAACGCTATGTAACCAAAGATGGCCACTGGCAGCCATGTTTAACGTCGAATCAAAATATTTTTCCACAAGGATCTACATCATGTCATGCTGATCATTTTAGAAAAAGTCCCATATCAATATCACTTATAGTTTTCAAGAAGTAGTCGCTACAAACTTATTTTTTAAAAATCTATTTTTAGCTGTGACGGCCATCTTGAATTTCCGGCCGACCTGAAATTTTGATAGGATCAATTAGACATCAAGAGCAACATTCCTGTAAAGTTTCATGACAATCCGCCAAGTAGTTTCAGAGGAGTAGTCGCTACAAGTTTTTACTATATAACTCTATGTAAACAAAGATGGCCGCTGGCAGCCATGTTTAATGTTGAATCAAAACGATTTTTGACTAGGATCAACATCATGTAATGCTGATCATTTTAGAAAAAGTCCCATATCAATATCACTTATAGTTTTCAAGAAGTAGTCGCTACAAACTTATTTTTTAAAAATCTATTTTTAGCTGTGACGGCCATCTTGAATTTCCGGCCGACCTGAAATTTTTCTAGGATCAATTAGACATCAAGAGCAACATTCCTGTAAAGTTTCATGACAATCCGCCAAGTAGTTTCAGAGAAGAAGTCGCTACAAGTTTTTACTATATAACTCTATGTAAACAAAGATGGCCGCTGGCAGCCATGTTTAACGTTGAATCAAAACGATTTTTGACTAGGATCAACATCATGTCATGCTGATCATTTTAGAAAAAGTCCCATATCAATATCACTTATAGTTTTCAAGAAGAAGTCGCTACAAACTTGTATTTTAAAACTCTATTTTTAGCTTTGGCGGCCATCTTGGATTTCACATCAACATGAATTTTTGCTAGGATCAACTAGACTTTATGGGCAACATTTCTGTAAAGTTTCATGAATATCCATCCAGTAGTTTCAGCTGTGAAGTCGCTACAAATAAAAGTTTACGGACAGACGGACAGACAGACGGACAGACGGACAGACGGACGACGGACGCCGCACCACGGCATAAGCTCCGCTGATCTCTGATCAGTTGAGCTAAAAACAACAGCTTCTATATCTTCAGACACACGCATACTTGTACACAACTGACACCAAGCTTCGTCATTTGAAGGAATCCCCGATATCTATAGTCTGTTTTATAGTTTCTATGTTGTTACAGTTTCTATGTTAGGTATGATAACACTAAATAAAATAAACAAATAATGTAACCGATCTTGTGTTTTGATATCAGCATTTGCCTTAAAAACATTAAACATTGATGACAGAGATGGGTTGTGCTAAAGTGTGTTTAATTGATAGTGTCGACCACCACTATGTGTTGGTGTTATAGACTGATATATATGCGTAAACACTGAATGTCATGCATCTATAATCAGGGCTTTTTTTCTAAAAGTTGTGAAGACTTCTTAGCCTGGTCATTTTGCGAAAAAAAGCGCGATAACTGTCAGATTTGTGAAAAAAAGTATTGAAAGATTAATTGTAAAAAGCGATATTACTCAATACATGCATACATTGTTTTTGTGGGAGGAGGACACTAAAAAACAAATGTACATAATATGGTACATTTTAGGTAAACTTTCAAATGTAAATGTATCCAAAACAATATTGAGAAAGATGTGGAAATGTTGTTTAACAAAGAAATCGACCACAGTTGTGAAAAATAGACCAAATTTGAATTGTGAAGTAGCCGAATTTCGGCGCGAGAGAGAGATGTTTAGGTCTTGTTGAAAGGGCAGACAAAATGGATGATGCGCTCTTTATTTGTGAATTGTGCACCAAAAGTAACTAAACATATTCAGATATACAATATGACAAGATCGAACTTTGTATATGTGATTAATAGGTATTTGTTTATTTGTATAATTATATGCAAATGTCCTATCTCAGCAGATGTTCATTTAGTGTTGAGGGTAAAAGCCGTACCATACCATACCTACAGTTTGAAACATAACGGAAACAGCAGTTGCGTGGTACGAAGTACAGCTGGGAGGGGTAGTAATTTTCTACCCGGGTACCCGTGCCACAATTACCCGATGGTATTCGGGTCCTCGTAGTTGTTATTTCCCTTCGAATAAAACACGTCTTCCCGCAATTAGAGTTGTGTTTCCTTTGTTTCACGACCTCTAAAATCATGGCTGCCTCGAATCAGAGTGCCAACAAAAGCCAAGTTTGGCAGTATTTTTCTCCGATTCCGGAGAAACAGAAAACTAAATGCACAATCTGTAATTTGGAGCTGAGCTATCGCGATGGCAGTACTTCGTCTATGAGAAAGCATCATACTGTCATGTTGACTAAAATTTCAGAGCATAATTATATGGAAATTAATTGAATTGAAGTCAGTGATAGTAGTATTTCTTCTCGACAAAAGTATGCAAGTTGAGGCTCGGTGTATGTTTTGAACTTGTAAAATGAAAATACTTTGTGAACAAATAAAATGTATGACGCAATTTTAGTTTTGCATCTTACTGTAATCATTAGCTATGTACATGATGTATGTCCGACAGTCGGAGGAGATGTGAATCCAGAAGGCATCGCGATAATAATCACTGTGATGCAGCCTCGTGGGTAAGATTTTGTTTTGAAACACTTTTGTGTGCATGTTTTTATAAAAACGAAAATAGTAGTTTATACATATTTGATCATAATCATGCATCTATAATCATGTAGGTCTATGCTATAATTGAACTGTGATAATTATTGTTCTCTGACATTGCTCGAGATGTTACTAAAGTGTAACAGAAAACTCCATTAATGGTATACTATAACTACTGCTGATAAACCATGTATATCTAGCTGTAATGTAATCTAATTAATTAATTGTGACCCCATGTCTGATATTTATCTAATAATTTATATATCTAATTTATTTAATATTAGTACATCTTCATTGGTGTTAATTGTCAAACAAATGACGTTCTCCAGTATGTACGGTACGGCGCGGATTCTATTTATTATCTAATTACATCTGATATATCTATTATGTATATGCATGCTAATTGTTCTAATATACGATATAAAAAAAAGGGTTAACATTTTCTTTTGTCTTTATATATATAGTATACATCCTACTTTTATACTGGTAAGTTCTTTTAGTTTCGTTACACTAAGGCCATAAAAAATTAATTACCTGGTTCTCAGGCCCGCCCGCATGTCTTTTTTTGGTGCCGCATTGCCGATTTTATCTCAAAAGTAATAAAATAAAAATTGGAAATGCGCTACCGAAATTTCAAAAAAAAAGTTCCGCATAAAAGTTTGTTCCGGTTTTTACATGCAATCACCTCATGGGGAATCCCCTTGTCGGTAGACTGGTGCGCGGCCGACTATCTGCCGCTCTGCTCGCTAGCTTGTGAGTGTTGCAGTCGTACGGGTACCAATCTAGGAGAGTCAGACGCTTGAGACGCTTGGAACTAGTAGGTGCTACAGAACAGGCGATTTATTCAAGCGTCTAATCGACAAAGTCTCACAACAACATGCAATAAATACAAATATACGGACTTATTGTGATTGAAAGAAGCATAAGTCGGGAAGAAATGATAAGGTAATGATCGACAATAGAGATGAGCTGATCCAACTGGTTATTGCACATGAATTTTGAGATATTTTGCATCAATACATGTATTGGAATTAAAAGCTTGGATAAAAAAAAATTCGCCCGCGTGTCTGTTGACCACTGTAAAATTGTAAAAAAAATGCGCCCGCCCGCATCTCTTCTCAGAAAAAGTGGCCTGAGAACCAGGTAATTAATTTTTTGTGGCCTAAGTTGAACTACTCATTTCTGCTTTCGGAATTCACCGTACCACGCACCTGCTATTTCCGTTATATTTCGGTACGGTACTGAAAGGCTTTTATCCCAACCTTCATTTAGCTGTCAAAGGAATTGAACTATGGGGGATGGGGGATGGGGGAGATGGTCCCAAACTACCTAAGGTGGAGGGAGCATGGTCCCAAACTACTTAAGGTGGACATAGTCCCAAACTACCTAAGATCAAATTGACACATATCTTGAAGTTTATTTTTTATAAAGCATTAACATTAGCACCTCCGTTTATTATCCAGTATCATTTTGAGTTTACACCATCTTGCATATAAATAAAAAAAGATTTGAAATTGTCTAATAATTAATATTGATGATTGTAAACAAAATTATACAACTTACGCAGAAAAACTAACGGGACATCGCGAGTTGTCGTGTATACATTCCTTTGATGTTTTTCTTTTCTTTTTAAGATTTTTTTTTATTTTTTTGCCTTTGTTAGTCTTATCAAGGAACTCAGGTTTTCTTCCTAGTTTTTTTATATTTATAAGTAAGTGCGCGGCTAAAAAAATAGAATATAAAAACGAGTCCAACAGCAAGATTTGCTAAGGCTCGCACGATAAAACGGTAGCATGCCACCTCTGACGTCATCACCTCTGATGCACTATTGACCGCTTGCACTGAATGTACTCGCTAAATCGTCTGTTGTCTCCGAGTTATGCAAATCTTATAACTTAGTTTACGTATTGCAATCAGTTATGAGTTGTTATAACTAAATCTGTTCATATATAATGCGAATGAGGTCAAACAACAGAACAAATCCAGACGGCGGGAACTGGTCGCCAAGTGGACAAATACAGCTGCTACGAATGGTATTATTTGCATAGAGAATGTGAAGTAAGTAATAGTCTGTTTCTTTTTATGTTTATCTGATGATTCGATGACATGGTCAGGATGATGACTTCAACATATCAAGTTGTATTTTTACTCCGTTCGTTAAAAAAAATACAAGTAATAGACAAAAAACTGCCGAAACTGGTCCGACGCCAGTATCGTCTTAACGAGGCAAAATATAGCATGTTTAACTAATCAAGGGCCATAACTCCGCTGTTACTGGTCCGATCTAGCTGGTTTTCATACATGTCCGAGATTTATTGACATTAACAATCAAGTACAGTTTGGTAAAGATCGGATGAAAAATGAAAGCCCTATCGTCTTAAAGAGAGGCAAAATATAGCAATTTTAACTAAACCAAGGGCCTTAACTCCGCTGGTACTGGTCCGATCTGGCTGGATCGGATGGACGACGGACAACTCGCCATCCCATAAGCTCTGCTGGCCTTTGGCCAGTACAGCTAAAAAAAAGTAGTATTTTATTGTTTCATATTTCTTGTTCAAAATTAGTTGTATTTCAATTTTAATCGTCACAAGGGTGCTACTTTAAGCATGCCCAGAATAAAGTGACGCAAGCTGCAGAATAATTCACCACTTCGGCAAAGATCAAAGAAATATGTTGGCAAGTCAGAAGTTTGTTGTTTGCTGTCAAGCCACGATATTCTGATTGATCTTTTCTTCAGTTATGAAATGATGAATGTTTAGGGAGAATAATTGTATGATTGGTTTATTAATGGATTAAAGTGTACAAAATAAAGTCTATGGTAAGAAATTGATATGAGCCGCAACACACGAAAACGTCCCTTCGGACGTCTAAACAACGTCATAAAGTAACAATTTATGACGTCGGCCGGTAATCAATTAATTATTAATCATTTCTCGTCACTTCCGGGTTTTACCTAATTATTATATCATAGGGAATATGTTTTCTTGATGCTATAGAAAATGGTAATTGCTTATGTTTTTTGTTGTTATTCAATTAACGACGTCGTCCAAGACGTCGACGTCAACGTCGCAATTAATGGTTAATACAATCTTTAATTTGCAAATTGAGATAAAATCATTTTTAATTAAGATATCAACATAAAATAAAGAGATGTTTAAAGAGAAAATCAACGTTTTTCATAAACATCAAAAAATATAAAATGTCAAAATTTTGAATGAAGTGTCATTTTCGCGTGTTTCGGCTCTTATCTTAATTGCCTTAGTTGTATTATACACCAAACTCAAGAACAATGCCAACACAGTGCATACAATTCTCACTACTACTCACTACGTATTTTCAAATCACCAAATTAAGTCCTTAATATGTTTTGGGCCACTAAAAAAGGAATTATTTTTTTAAAAAGTATAATTTGGGACACTATATAATTATTGTATTTGGGACACTAAATTATTGTAATTAATTTATCTTGTCCCAAAATCAACGGTGAATACAGTATATGCCTGGAGGTTTCACAAGTTAATTTTTCAAGTTTTCCCCTATATGATACATAACACGTCAAATCTCTATAAAAAACACCCATTTTTAACCCAGGGTACATTAACTGAACAAACTTGATTGTAAAAGGTTTAGTGGTCATTAATAAAGAAATTCATTGTGTTCAAATCTGTAAGCGGTTCTTGAGAAAAATATTTTTAATGTTTTTAATGTCTTGGATGTTGCATTGACCTAATTATAACAAAATTAAAAGCCATTGATCTAAGGATCCATGTGAAATTAGCAGGAATGATGGACAAAATTTGCTGAACAGATCCACTATTTTGCAGCCACGTTACATGTTTTATTTAGCCACCTAACAGGAGCCATACAATTTTTCAACTGTTTTTCAGTGTGTCCAAAAAACTGGAAGGTCGTGGATTCAATCCCAGGGTGGGTCATGGTACTACTGGCTTAACTGCTTGCAGTTCAGCATATAAAGGCTAGTTCTGACTGGTTGGCCCACTGTATAATGTGACTGGGTGGGGTAACATGTCATGTGCCTACAGCGTGGTAATCATGTGTGGCAGCACTATAAAAGTGAGCAAAGAGCTCACTGCTACAAGATATATGGACAGGATATGACTGAAAGATTGTTAAAAGTGACATTAAACATCATAAATACATCCTGACTGCAATCATTCTTCAATGATAAACCTTCTAGTAATTATTTTGAAAAGTCGGTCGACAATAACAAAAGACAAACCTGAGAGTGCTCATTGTCTCATCGAAGTTATAATTAGCAGGCCCTATATTGGCCACCATCACAGTCTTGGCATTGCCACCAAGAGAATCTGAAATATAACAAATTCAGGATGACTTTTCAAACTTTAGTATCAATTCTTCAAGTATAAAACTAGAGTGTCCTTTTAGAGAAAAACAAATGTTTCTCCCCAGGGCTGTACAAATCCTATAGCCCGACGCTTGGGACTAGTCCAAAACCAAAGTCGGGCGTGTCACTTTTTCAAAGATTTCAGTCCCGGACTAGTCCAATTTTAAAAAAAGAGAAAGTCGGGCGTGTCACTGTTTGAAAGATTTCAGTCCCAGGTTTGTCAAATTTACAATGTCGGCCACCTGTCATAAAACAACCCCAGCACACTTCTCAACATAATCCTTTAATTGCACTCGCTTATGTAATGCAATTAGCATCCACAGCGGCGATCATCCAATACCCCGGGCAATTTTATCAACAATCAACCATGCCGGAAGTCCCGCCTCCAAATTACTTAAATTGACAGTGGGCATTGTCGACATTATCCAATCAATTGACCCGATCTATTTTAATCCAGACCCGCTAGCCAATGAAACGACTACCACATGTAATTGATTACCTGTTTGTCACGTGGTGAGCTGAAAATGGCGATACACTGAAACAATAACACTAACACGTTGATTAATTCGCAATCAGGCCGATTTGTCGGCAATCTTTCGATGAGTAAAGAAACTCAGGACGTTTGATAATGGAAGCATGTTTGATATGAAACGGTAGGTGCGATTATTTATTGTTTCTCAGTGTATTGTTGAGCGTAATTGTAACAGACTTGAAAGGCGGGTGGGTAACGGTTTGTGCATAGTTAGTGTACTAATTACGTTCGAAGAATTGAGCTGTCAAACAAATAAAATAAAAACAAAACGAACTGATACACATAATCAGTTTGATTTCGTATTCGGCAGTGCTAACGTTTACATTTCAAAAATGAGTTTGTTGAACTTTTTCAGTGTTAAAAATAAGGAAAATTTTCAGAGTGAAAGCGAAAGTGAAAGTAAAAATAAAAAGAGGAAAAATGTAGAATGTGATACACAGCCAATCAAAAAGTCAAAATCATCTGGTGTAGTGGACAAAAACATAAAAATAAAATGTTTATGTTGATTCACATGTTATTTATTTTTTGCATTAGGTAAAATGGTAATAAAGTTAAGAATCTCATCTGTAGCCCCTTACCTATATAAAGTTATGACTTTTTTCTTTCCATTAAATGATTATCTGAACTGTAATATGAAACTCAATATCTATATTGAAATTTAAAAATGCAGATGTGATTCTTACTATTGCTACTGTTTCACCCAATGGCAGTCTACAATCTATACCACTGAAACATACAGTACAGCTCACGCGAAGCCCACAATTTACTCTTTCACGCCGAGTGAGGAATTTACAAATCGCGTAATTACGCAGAGTTTCGATGATAAAACTACGCGGAGTCGGAAAAGCTTCTCGGCGTACTTAAGTGTGCCGCGATACTCCGCGTAGACAAACTCGGAGTTCGAAACTGCACAGGTAAAAGGTGCAACTTTTTTTAATTGCAGTCATTTAATGCATAATTATTCAATAACTTTAGAAAAAATCGAAGCAGAAGACTTTTGTTTTGTTTTGGAAAAGCGGATGTGGGAAAATTAGAATGCCCGGATTATGTATACTGGGTCACGACAGTTATATGGTGGTTACTTTTACCTGCTTCGCGGCGACTGAACATAACATTCAATTAGTAATTATTATACTGGAAATTATAATTTTGTTTTTAATTAATCTTCCTTTGTAACAAATGTTACTATTCTGATGTTTTTTATTACATCGATGGGTTCTTTAGTCAGAAATAATCAGAACAAGAGGCCCAAGAGGGCCTGTGGACGCTCTACTGGCTAATATGGCTCTTATAACATCAATGAAGCGAGTGACTATCGTCTTAAAGAGGCAGAATATAGCATTTTTAACTAAATCAAGAGCCATAACTCCGCCGTTACTGGTCCGATCTGGCTGGTTTTTGAACTTGGCCAGTAGAGATAATAAAAAAAAACTTAAAAAAAAAAAAACTTTACCGAGCTGTTATTGACATTAACAATCTGGTAAAGTTTGGTAAAGATCGAATGAAAAAAATATGGCGTCTAGAGTGTACACAAGGTTTTTCAAGTATTTGACCTAGTGACCTAGTTTTTGACTCCATGGGACCCATTTTCGAACTTTACCAAAATATAAGTAAGACAACATTTCGACAAAGTTTCATCAAGATCATGTCAGAAATATGGCCTCTAGAGTGTACACAAGGTTTTTCAAGTATTTGACCTAGTGACCTAGTTTTTGACCCTGTGTGACCCATTTTCGAACTTTAGCAAGCTATAATTGAGACAAATATTCTGACAAAATTGCATCAAGATCGGGTCAAAAATATGGCCTCTAGAGTGTACACACGGTTTTTCCAAAGTTTGACCTAGTGACCTAGGTTTTAACACCATGTGACCCATTTTTGAACTTGACCAAGATATAATTAAGACAAATATTTTGACAAAGTTTCATCAAGATTGGGTCAAAAATACGGCTTCTAGTGTGTACACAAGGTTTTTCAAGTATTTGACCTAGTGACCTAGTTTTTAACCCCATGTGACCCATTTTCAAATTTGACCAAGATATAATTAAGACAAATATTCTGACAAAGTTGCATCAAGCTCGGGTCAAAAATATGGCCTCTAGAGTGTACACAAGGTTTTTTCAATATTTGACCTAGTGACCTAGTTTTTAACTTCATGTGACCCATTTCCGAACTTGATCAAGATATAATTAAGATAAACAATTTGACAAAGTTTCATCAAGTTTGGGTAACAAATATGAACTCTAGAGTGTACACAAGTTTTTTCAAGTATTTGACCTAGTGACCTAGTTTTTGATGCCACATGACCCATTTTTGAACTTGACCGAGATTTCATTGAGACAAACATTCTGACAAAGTCTTATGATGATTGCATCAGAAATGTGGCCTCTAGAGTGTACACAAGAAAAGTTAACGGACGACGGACGACGTACGGACGGACGACGGACGACGGAAGACGGACAACACACCATCCCATAAGCTCTGCTGGCCCTTGGCCAGTAGAGCTAAAAATGGTAAAGAATTCCGGGTCATTAACCCGTTATTAGTGCCATCTTGTTAAAATATACATACATGGCCAAGGATTATGGGTATTTAGTATTTATGTCGGTAGGAAACTGTTGACTTTCGGACAACAAAAACAAACAAAACTTGTGATTAAATGCATTAAAAGTTTGAAATACGTATTTGTTTCGAAATTTGTTCATTGTATTTATCAGTCGTGTCAACTCTGCACATAAAAGATGCACTTGACATTTATGTCGGTAGGAAAACTGTTAACTTTTTATGTACTTTTTTTCTGGCGATGGATTGCTTTTTCAAGCGCAATATCAGACAAGTTGAAAAGTTGTCGGAAAATTCAGTTTTTTTCCCAATAATAAATCACCACAGGTGTTCACTCATGGTTAATTGGATTCTACGCGGAGTAACTCGGAGTGTGTGACTCGACAATGGCGTACTTTCGCCGCGTAAATTCGCCGAGTACAAACACTGACTCCGCGTAGATACGCGCGAAACTCGATACGACCAAACTTGGTCGAATCGAGTAAAGTGTGTGTTTCGCGTGAGCTGTACTGTACATTAATTGTCTGAAGAGTAAATAAAGATTGTTTCCATTACTGTGTGTAATGAATTGTAATGAGTATGCAAGACGCAGTTTTAACATATTGAGAAATAGAAAAAATTCAGGACTTGTGTCCATTTTTTGGGACTATTCACAATTTTTTTGGGACTAGTCACTTTTGACAGGGTGACTAGTCCCGGACTAGTGGCTAAAAAAAATATTTGTACAGCCCGGCTCCCCACTGCAAAACCTTGTTGAGTTTGATAGTGGATAGGTTCTGCATTTTATTTATATGTGTTGTATGCTTTGTAGACATGTCTTAATTCAAAATCGTATGCAATGGTCCCTTGTTTGTACTTTTGGATTGGCTGCATTCTGTGTATGCTGCATTTCATGTTCCGATAACATTTCTGCTTTTTATACTGATGGACGGAGAAGTTCTGTCAAAATCCAAACATGAGGAGAAATAGTGCAGACAATAATATTAAAGTACCAATGTCAAAGACACGAAGTGCATCAAAAATTATAGAATCAAAACACAACAAAAAGCAGTCTGAGAGACAGTCATATCTCCCGCCGTAGTGTTTTTTCCTATGTAGCTGTAGAACGCATGATTGGGTGCTTTGTTTAAAGGAAGTTTTATCAGTGCACGTAAAGCAGAAAGTAAAACCAACAAAACTATAAGTAAAACACTAAAACAGGCAGTAACTCTAATTTCAATCTGATAGAGTTATTGTTATTGCACTCTGCAATTCCTCTCATTGCCTTCTATCATTGTGTAACATTTCATTCCAATCCCATTAGTAGTTTTTAAGACAAGAATTATAAGGTTAAAATTAGAACTATCACTGAAGGTGATGAATACCCTCACTTTTTTTTGCTATAGCCGATGATGGGCAAAATGAAGAATAATGAATGTCTAAAAATCTATTAATTTTTTAATGTGAAAGAAATTCTAAGTAAAACAAAGGTCCATAATTCTGTAAAAATAAATAAATGCAGAATCGAAAAACCATTAATGCAGAGACACATCATATCATTACATGTGAACTGTATGTCAAGTGTAATAACAATCCATGGAAAGTGTTACAGTGAAATCCACATGAAGTTCATTATAGAGTGAACAATTCTAAGTTAAATAAAGGGCCATAATTCTGTAATAAATTAGGCATCAACCATGTGTGATGTAGAAGGACATGAGGTAATCAGTTGTTATGTGTACATGAAGTTTGGGAACAATCAATTCAAAAATGTTTGAGAAAAAATGTGTTAACAGGTCATTATACAATATTAGAGTGGAAAATTCTAAGTGAAACAAAGGGCCATAATTCTGTTATAAATTAGGCAATCAATGATGGGTGACTTTAGAGGGACATAAGGTCATCAGTTGTTATGTGTACATGAAGTGTGGGAACAATCAATTCGAAAATGTTTGAGAAAAAATGTGTTAACAGGTCATTATACAATGGGACGTCCGTGCCCGAGTGGTTAACGTCTCTGACTTGAAATCACTTGCCCCTCACCGCTGTAGGTTCGATCCCTCAGGGGCCTAGGAATCTGTGAGGAAGCTATCGAGCTAGCTTGTGGAACGTTGGTGGTTTTACCCAGGTGCCCGCTCGTACACGAAAATTGCCCAGAGGGGCACCTGGGGTCTTCCTCCACCAGTGGAAGCTGGAAAGTCGCCATATGACCTTAGCTGTTGGTGCGACTATAAAATCCAATTCATTCATTCATTCATTATACAATATTAGAGTGGAAAATTGTAAGTGAAACAAAGGGCCATAATTCTGTAATAAATTAGGCAATTAATGATGGTTGATCATCAGTAGTTATGTGTATATTAAGTTTGGGAACAATCGATTCGAAAATGTTTGAGGAAAAACGTGTTAACATGTACAATATTAGAGTGGAAAATTCTAAGTCAAACAAAGGGCCATAATTCTGTAATAAATTAGGCAATCAATGATGGGTGATGTAGAGAGACATAAGGTTATCAGTTGTTATCAGTATATGAAGTTTGTTCGAAAGTGTTTGCAAGTATTAACAAGAGGTCAATGACCTTGAAGCTCTACTGATTGATTTTGATTTCAGGAAGTAGTCGCTACAGACTTGTATTTATTTTTAGCCGTGGCGGCCATCTTGAATTTCCGGCCGACCTGAAATTTTGCTAGGATCAATTAGACATCAAGAGCAACATTCCTGTGGAAGTTTCATGAAAATCCGTCAAGTAGTTTCGGAGGAGTAGTCGCTACAAGTTTTCATTATATAACTCTATGTAAACAAAGATGGCCACTGGCAGCCATGTTTAACGTCGAATCAAAATAATGTTTGACTCTGATAACCATCATGTCATGCTGATCATTTTATGAAAAGTCCCATATCAATATCACTTATAGTTTTCAAGATGTAGTCGCTACAAACTTCTTTTTTAAAAATCAATTTTTAGCTGTGGCGGCCATCTTAAATTTCTGGCCGATCTGAAATTTTGCTAGGATCAATTAGACATTAAGAGCAACATTCCTGTAAAGTGTCATGAAAATCCGCCATGTAGTTTCAAAGGAGTAGTCGCTACAAGTTTTTACTATATAACTCTATGTAAACAAAGATGGCCGCTGGCAGCAATGTTTAACGTTGAATCAAAACAATTTTTGACAAGGACCAACTTCATGTCATGCTGATCATTTTAGAAAAAGTCCCATATCAATATCACATATAGTTTTCAAGAAGAAGTCGCTACAAACTTGTATTTTGAAAATTTATTTTTAGTCGCGGCGGCCATCTTGAATTTCCGGCCGACCTAAAATTTTGCTAGGATCAATTAGACATCAAAAGCAACATTCCTGTGAAGTTTCATGAAAATCCGTCAA
Organism: Cyrtodaria siliqua; assembly: GCA_037043455.1. Lineage (NCBI taxonomy): Eukaryota > Metazoa > Mollusca > Bivalvia > Adapedonta > Hiatellidae > Cyrtodaria > Cyrtodaria siliqua. The sequence goes on along the minus strand of JAWPHD010013599.1, from coordinate 39,292 downwards.
GTAGTTTCAGAGGAGTAGTCGCTACAAGTTTTCATTATATAATTCTATGTAAACAAAGATGGCCGCTGGCAGCCATGTTTAACGTTGAATCAAAACAATTTTTGACGAGGACCAACATCATGTCATGCTGATCATTTTAGAAAAAGCCCCATATCAATATCACTTATAGTTTTCAAGAAGTAGTCGCTACAAACTTGTTTTTTAAAAACCTATTTTTAGATTTGGTGGCCATCTTGGATTTCATATCAACATGAATTTTTGCTAGGATCAACTAGACTTCATGGGCAACATTTCTGTAAAGTTTCATGAAGATCCATTCAGTAGTTTCAGAGGAGTTGTCGCTACAAAAAAAAGTTTACGGACAGACAGACGGACGGACGGACGACGGGCGCCGCACCACGGCATAAGCTCTGCTGATCTCTGATCAGTAGAGCTAAAAATCTATTTTTAGCTGTGGCGGCCATCTTGAATTTCTGGCCGACCTGAAATTTTGCTAGGATCAATTAGACATTAAGAGCAACATTCCTGTAAAGTTTCATGAAAATCTGACTAGTAGTTTCAAAGGAGTAGTCGCTACAAGTTTTTACTATATATAACTCTATGTAAACAAAGACGGCTGCTGGCAGCCATGTTTAACGTTGAATCAAAACAATTTTTGACAAGGACCAACATCATATCATGCTGATCATTTTAGAAAAAGTCCCATATCAATATCACTTATAGTTTTCAAGAAGTAGTCGCTACAAACTTGTATTTTGAAAATCTATTTTTAGCCATGGTGGCCATCTTGAATTTCCGGCCGATCTGAAATTTTGCTAGGATCAATTAGACATTAAGAGCAACATTCCTGTAAAGTTTCATGAAAATCTGCCAAGTAGTTTCAGAGGAGTAGTCGCTACAAGTTTTTACTATATAATTCTATGTAAACAAAGATAGCCGTGGCGGCCATCTTGAATTTCCGGCCGACCTGAAATTTTGCTAGGATCATTTAGACATCAAGAGCAACATTCCTGTGAAGTTTCATGAAAATCGTCAGGTAGTTTCAGAGGAGTAGTCGCTACAAGTTTTCATTATATAACTCTATGTAAACAAAGATGGCCGCTGGCAGCCATGTTTAACGTCGAATCAAAACGATTTTTGACAAGGACCAACATCATGTCATGCTGATCATTTTAGAAAAAGTCCCATATCAATATCATTTAGAGTTTTCAAGAAGTAGTCGCTACAAACTTGTTTTTTAAAAAACCTATTTTTAGATCTGGCGGCCATCTTGGATTTCACATCAACATGAATTTTTGCTAGGATCAACTAGACTTCATGGGCAACATTTCTGTAAAGTTTCATGAAAATCCATTCAGTAGTTTCAGAGGAGTAGTCGCTACAAAAAAAAGTTTACGGACAGACAGACGATGGACGCTGCACCACGGCATAAGCTCTGCTGATCTCTGATCAGTAGAGCTAAAAATGTGTTACGCGCTGGGACAAACATATGTTACAGGATGTGACGCGACAGGACAATGTGGACAACGTGATTCCTATATAGCCCCCATTTCACTTTGTGAAAGCGGGGGTATAATAACAAAGGGCAGTAACTCTAATCTGAATGAATACAGAGTTATGGTTCTTACATTCTCCACTTCTCTTATTGCTCTCTGTCATTATGTTTCATTGCAGATCCATTAGAATTTTTGGAGCTATGCTTCGGACAAGAATTTTAAATATAGAATTACAAAGGCCAATAACTCTATTGTCGATGAAGATAGAGTTATGGATATTGCAATCTTCACTTCCTCTACATGCTCTCTATCATTGTGTGACGTTTCATTCTAGTCACTTTAATAGTTTTTGAGTTATGCTCCATAAAATAATTATTAAGTATAAAATTAACAAAGGGCAATAACTCTCATTTAAATGAAGACAGAGTTATCATTCTTGCATTTTGCACTTATTCTCATTGCCCTCTATCATTGTGTGCAATTAGATAGCAGTCCCATTAGTAGTTTTCCAGTTATGCAGCGGGTACAAATTATAAGTATAAAATAAAATTACAAAGGGCAATAATACTGACTATAATCTCTTTTATAGTCACAGTTATTGGGGGACACATTACTGGGTTTTTCACTTATTGAGTAAAGGACAAGGTATGATAAGGGGGTTTTTTGGCCCCCAATATATTCAAAATGCAACAAAATAATATTTAAATATAATCTGTAGTGCATATTGAAGTAAATTGATCATATTCTATCTTCAAAATATATTTTTATTTATTTTATTTATCTAAAAGATTTAATAGGGTCTCAAAAAATGGTATTTTTGGTAATTTTGTTATATTTTGTAGATTTTGGACCTTTCTGGGCAAGATTTTGATCCTAAAAATTTAGAGCGCACCTCCGAGCAGCACACACAGTTTTTTGGCTGATGATGCATCCCTATCAAGTACCTGTTTCAATAAAAAATCAGCTGTGCTCGAGGGTGCGCTCTGTATTTCCAAAACCAAAAACTGATAAAAAACTGATGAAAATTAACAAAAAATTCATTTTTTGAAAGAAAAGGCCTCGTTTGTGAGGCTCTTAAACTCATTTAGAGCCTTCAAACGTACTTGTAATGAGTTTTAATATTGATTCAATTCATTTGTAGCTGAATTAGATATTCAAAACTTGTGCATTAAAACTTTAAAACTTTCAATATTGGGGGCCAATTTTGTCCCTTATCATACCTAGTCCTTTCACGGTGCAGTTGTTCGTACATGTACACCGACATCTTCATCTTTGTTCCTAATTTAACAAATAGGTAAGACGTGCTTTGAGCTTACATTTAAAAACTTAAATTCCCTCCCTCCCAGTCCACAGGATCATTGATTTAAATCGATAACAGTGTCGTCAAGTTGTATAAGTACAAGTTCATTTAAGACATTTTAAATGTGTGTCAATACTTCTATTCAAAAGATAGTATTTTACGTTACAAGATCATGTTGCTTTTTCTGAGTTATATATTTTCAGTTGATGTCTTCACCTGGATCCACTTACCTAGTCAACAATTACTGGCGTGGCATGGACATTAAGTGCACCTACATGCTTGATGGAACTTTTGTATCACAACTGGTTGATGTGTTTGTTGTAGTGTTTAATTATCGGCAGGCAGCGAAGGTGTGAAAGGAAGGACATATAAGTTTCAGTTTAACTTTATTCAGCTCCTGTATACCCAGAGACTGAATTGTAATCTAAACATGAATTATATACAAATTTGCTGTCCGTACAAATTGCTAAAAAACATTTGAATTGATTGAATTCGGTGCACTTGTAATTATGCTTGAATATCAACCGTGCTTTCAACACTTGCTTAAATGCTTATCAGAAAAGTTGCTTTCATAATGCACATTTAATTTGGAGCACATGTATTTATGTCCTTAATATTGTAATATTCAATTTGCTTTATTGCTTAATGCTTTCTACTTTAAGGGCTTGCCATAATGGTCTTTTGTGCTTACCGGCAGCCCAATTGTTAAACCCTATGCTTGGGGCTTGTTTTTCAATCCATTCCACGCCAAATCTATTAAAGTTTAAAAATATTTGTATGTGTTGTTATTACAGTGCTCTCCAATAACACTAAATTAAATGATGACAGAGTTACGGTTCTTGCGCTATGCACTTCCTCTCATTGCCTTCTATCATTGTGTAAAATTTCATCACAAGTCTCATTAGTAGTTTCATGTTATGGAGCAGATAGAAATTATAAGTATAAAATTACAAAGGAAAATGAAGACCGAGTTATGGTTCTTGTGCTCTGCACATCTTCTCATTGCCCTCTATCATTGTGTAAAATTTCATTGCAGTCCCTCTAGTAGTTTTTGAGTTATAGAGTGGACAGGATATGGGACTGACAAAGACATGCATAACAAGACAAGAAATTACGGTGTGAAAAAAACTTTTCATTATCCTGTCATGGTGACCTTGACCTTTGACCCATTGACCTCAAAATCAATATGGATCATCATCTCACCACAGGCAGTCAATCCATGAAGTTTTCATGCGATTGATTAGCTTTAGAGAGAGAAGAATTAATGAGCAGAAAAGGTTTTTGATGATCAGTCATGGTGGCCTTTACCTTTGACCTACTGACCTCAATATCAAAAGGGTTTATCATCTCACCACATGCTGACAGTCAACCCATGAAGTCTGATATTTGCTTCAGGAGAAGCGGAGTTACAGTGAGGAAAGTAGGAATGAATGAATGAATGGTGTTTTACGGCACGTCGACACATAAATAGGTCATATTGTGCTCAAAAACCGATGAAAGATGAAGAAATGAAGCAGTAAATAAAAATTAATGTAAATATATAAAAATAAAACTACTTACAAATAAGGCATGATATGGTAGTAATATAAACTATATATGTAAATCAACATATGCCCGTTAACGGGTATATAAACAAGTAAATATATATAAGAACATATTATAATGATTTATATAGTCTGATTTCTTTCAGGAAATCTAAAACAAGATTAGAATCTATAGTATCAAATAACTCTTTCATAGTATTAACATTGTAGTACCTTTGACGCATAGGATCAAAGGCTACACATTCCAACAAGATGTGTTTGCCTGTTAACGGTGCAAAGCAGGGTATACATTCTGGTAATTGCTCACCTTGTAATAAATATGAATGAGTATAACGTCTATGCCCTATCCTGCACCGGGCTAGAACAACTTCTTCTTGACAAATGGGTCTACTAGAAGAATGCCATTCTCCAAGTAACGGTTTAATTGAATGGAGTTTGTTGTTAACTGACAAATCCCAAGCGGCTTGCCAAGAGTTACGAATATATGTGTTAATACAACTTTTAAAATCAGTATAAGGTAATTTGGCATTAGATATATGTAAAACTAATGCTGCTTTAGCAGCACTATCAGCTCTATCATTACCACGTATTCCTACATGGCTTGGAAGCCAGCAGAAAATAATAACATTATCAACTATAAGAGAATTGTACTTTTCTAAAAGTTGAAGCACAACTGGGTTATCATATTTCATATTACCCAGTGCTTGAAGAAATGAAAGGGAATCGGAAAAGATTACAAAATGGTCATCATCGGATTCCTGAATATAATTTAAGGCAAGTTCAATTACCTTAAGTTCAGCTGAAAAGATAGAGGCCCTGTCAGGCAGGTGGCTCTTTATGCTATGTTTGTGAACAACAGCTGCTGCAGCTACCTTATCTCCATCTTTAGAACCATCTGTGTATATATGTTGAAAGTTACTGTATTTCGATTTAATTTCATTAAATTTGCTTTGAAAGACAGTAGGGTCTGTACTGGATTTGTTACTATTACAAAGATCAAAAATAACTGTTGGTGTTTCCAAAGTCCACGGTGGAATTTGTGGTACTTTGTAGTTGACAATCAAATTTAGGTAGATTTCAGGGTCTCTTAATTTGGGTTTAATACAAAGACCAAATGGTCGAATGGCCTTCGGTTTTCGATCAAAAAAAGGTTCATAACTAGGATTAAAAGCAGTATCAAAAGTTAGATTAAGGGTTAGATTGTAATTTAATGGCATATTGAAGAGCTAATATGTCCCATCTATGAACAGTGATGGTTCATTACCTTCAACATATAGACTTTCGGCTGGTGATGTACGAAAGGTACCTAAGGCAATGTCGTAATCCTTGATTATGTATAGGATCGAGCATCTGCAAGTATGACTTGTGAATCGATCCATAACTATTGAGCCGTAGTCCAGCTTGGATCTGATAAGAGACCTATAAAGTTGTAAAAGTACTTTACGATCTGCTCCCCAATTAGTGTTTGCAACAACTTTAAGTAAAGGCCTTCAAGTATTTAAGGTGTGGTATAAACGTTAATTTACGGTCGGAAATAAGACCAAGGAATTTTGTCTCATGAACTACTGGTATTGGTGACCCATCCAGTGTTAGATGAGGGTCTTCATGATGTTTACGTAGTTGACAAAAGTGCATACAATTAGTTTTAGATTTAGAAAATTTAAAACCATTTTCATCCAACCAGGTCTGAAGTTTATTGAGACTTTGTTGAAGTTGTCTCTCAATAGTGTTCATGTTTTTTGCACGGTAACATATAACAAAGTCGTCAACATATAGAGAGCAATCCACACCAGGATTGATGCATTTAACTATACTATTATTTTTTATATTAAAAAGGGTGACAGAGAGTATGCTGCGTTGTGGCATACCCATCTCCTGTTCATGAATGTCAGAGAGGGTTGAACTCATTCGGATACGCAACTGTCTATCATCTAAGAAATTCTCTATAAAAATTGGTATTCGGCCTCTAAGATCAAGGTCATAAAGAACATTCATGATACCGTACTTCCATGCAGTATTATAAGCTTTCTCCAAGTCAAAAAATACAGCGACTAGATGTTCTTTCTTTACGAAAGCTTCCCTAATAAATGATTCAAATCGAATGAGATTGTCTGTTGTGCCTCGTTGGTGCCGGAATCCACTTTGATACTTTGTTATCAGTTTGTTGGATTCCAGGTACCAAACGAGTCTCTCATTAATCATTTGTTCTGTGGTTTTACATATACAACTCATTAAAGCATTAGGGCGATAATTTATTAGGTCCGTATGATCCTTTCCAGGGGACTGGCATAACGATTGCTTCCCGCCAACATCATTTATTGAAGATTATAGGTGTAATGCCAACAATTAATTGTGAGGGTATAAAAAACACAAGTATATATAAAGACATTGGTAAATTATCTAACCATAAAACCGTATGGAAAGACAGACAACAGACGACAATGGATGAAGAGTGATCCCAATAGAGGTCATCCTCTCACCGAGGACAATCAAGTATAAAGTTTGAAGATGGTGCGCGCATCCTTAAGAAGTTGCTGAGCAGAAATGGAAGTGTGGGGCCGAGGCCGATGATGAACAAAGTGATCTCTAAGAGTCTGCCATAGGGCTGTAATGAATACAGAGGGTACGATACATATCAAGAATACAGAGTGATGAATACGAATATTTATTCATGAATATTCAGTATAGAAAGAAGAATGAAAAACAGAATAGTACTTAATCTACAGGTGGTTAAAAGAAAGAGTTTAATGTTAGATGTTATTTATTATTGAAATCCGATCAATAGTTCATGAGAATAAGTAGCAGTGGAGCAGACCTATTCAAACTTTTTAGAAGATGTTTCAGTTAAAGTTTCATCAACTCTGTTTAATGACTGAAGAGATGTTACTTATTTTACAAGAACTGTCGGAGAACAGAGCAGCTCGACTATTCGATTTTTCAGAGAATAATAAATTATATAGCCAGTATATATCATCAGAAAACAAGGCTAAAACAATGTGGGGGTGGGGTTTGGGGGCGGGGCGGGCATAGAAACTCGGGCCGATATAAAATTATTATTAAAATCTCATACAAATTATAGTAAAATTTAGGGCAGGGTGTGAATTTTTAATTTTTATTTTTATCAGCTTTAATCCAAAATTGCTGTCATTTTAAATAAATTTGTGGTCGAAAGGCAACTCGGGGAGGGAGTGGATGAGAATCTAGCATTTTTTTATTGTGGGGTGGGGGATGGTGATGGGGTGGGGTGAGGGTGAGGCGGGGGCGCATCACTGATATAGGTGTAGATTTGATAAAACAAAACAAAAACAACATTCACATTCATAGGGTGGTGGTGATGATAGGGTTGGGGTATGGTTGTGGGGAAAAAAATTGATAAAACAAATCTACATAGAGATATGTAAAAAAAAAAAAAAATGATGATGGGGTGAGGGATGGTTGGGGGATGGGTTGGTGGGGGGCGCAACATAGCTATAGGTGTAAAATTGATAAACCAAAACAACACAGAAATATGTTAAACAAGAGGCCCAAGAGGGCCTGTGAACGCTCTACTGGCTGTTATACCATTGATGAATCGAGTCGTACTACATGGTGTCTAGAGTGTACACAAGGTTTTTCAAGTATTTGACCTAGTGACCTAGTTTTTGACCCCATGGGACCCATTTTCGAACTTGACCAAAATATAATTAAGACAACATTTCGACAAAGTTTCATCAAGATCGGGTCAGAAATATGGCCTCTAGAGTGTACTAGTGACCTAGTTTTTGACCCTGTGTGACCCTGTGTGACCCATTTTCGAACTTTAGCAAGCTATAATTGAGACAAATATTCTGACAAAATTGCATCAAGATCGGGTCAAAAATATGGCCTCTAGAGTGTACACACGGTTTTTCCAAAGTTTGACCTAGTGACCTAGTTTTTAACACCATGTGACCCATTTTTGAACTTGACCAAGATATAATTAAGACAAACATTTTGACAAAGAGTGTACACACAGTTTTTCCAATATGTGACCTAGTGACCTAGTTTTTAACCCCATGTGACCCATTTTCAAACTTGACCAAGATATAATTAAGACAAACATTCTGACAAAGTTGCATCAAGCTCGGGTCAAAAATATGGCCTCTAGAGTGTACACAAGGTTTTTCCAATATTTGACCTAGTGACCTAGTTTTTAACTTCATGTGACCCATTTCCGAACTTGATCAAGATATAATTAAGATAAACAATTTGACAAAATTTCATCAAGATTGGGTAACAAATATGACCTCTAGAGTGTACACAAGTTTTTTCAAGTATTTGACCTAGTGACCTAGTTTTTGACCCCACATGATCCATTTTTGAACTTGACCGAGATTTCATTGAGACAAACATTCTGACAAAGTTTCATCAAGATCGGGTCAAAAATATGGCCTCTAGAGTGTACACACGGTTTTTCCAAAGTCTGACCTAGTGACCTAGTTTTTAACACCATGTGACCCATTTTTGAACTTGACCAAGATATAATTAAGACAAACATTTTGACAAAGTTTCATCAAGATTGGGTCAGAAATACGGCTTCTAGAGTGTACACAAGGTTTTTCAAGTATTTGACCTAGTGACCTAGTTTTTAACCCCATGTGACCCATTTTCAAACTTGACCAAGATATAATTAAGACAAACATTCTGACAAAGTTGCATCAAGCTCGGGTCAAAAATATGGCCTCTAGAGTGTACACAAGGTTTTTCCAATATTTGACCTAGTGACCTAGTTTTTGACCCCACATGACCCATTTTCGAACTTGACCGAGATTTCATTGAGACAAACAATTAAGATAAACATTCTGACAAAGTTGCATCAAGCTCGGGTCAAAAATATGGCCTCTAGTGTGTACACAAGGTTTTTCCAATATTTGACCTAGTGACCTAGTTTTTAACTTCATGTGACCCATTTTCGAACTTGATCAAGATATAATTAAGATAAACAATTTGACAAAGTTTCATCAAGATTGGGTAACAAATATGACCTCTAGAGTGAACACAAGTTTTTTCAAGTATTTGACCTAGTGACCTAGTTTTTGACCCCACATGACCCATTTTTGAACTTGACCGAGATTTCATTAAGACAAACATTCTGACAAAGTTTCATCAAGATCAGGTAAAAAATATGGCCTCTAGAGTGTACACACGGTTTTTCCAAAGTTTGACCTAGTGACCTAGTTTTTAACACCATGTGACCCATTTTTGAAATTAACCAAGATATAATTAAGACAAACATTTTGACAAAGTTTCATCAAGATTGGGTCAGAAATACGGCTTCTAGAGTGTACACAAGGTTTTTCAAGTATTTGACCTAGTGACCTAGTTTTTAACCCCATGTGACCCATTTTCAAACTTGACCAAGATATAATTAAGACAAACATTCTGACAAAGTTGCATCAAGCTCGGGTCAAAAATATGGCCTTTAGAGTGTACACAAGGTTTTTCCAATATTTGACCTAGTGACCTAGTTTTTGACCCCACATGACCTATTTTCAACTTGACCGAGATTTCATTGAGAGAAACATTCTGACGAAGTTTCATGATGATTGCATCAGAAATGTGGCCTCTAGAGTGTACACAAGCAAAAGTTAACGGACGGACGGACGACGGATGGACGACGGACGACGGAAGACGGACAACACACCATCCCATAAGCTCTGCTGGCCCTTGGCCAGTAGAGCTAAAAATCAGGTTTCAGGTGTGGCGTGGGGTGGGGTAAAGATCGGATTTAAAACAAGAGGTCAATGACCTTGAAGCTCTACTGATTGATTTTGATTTCAGGAAGTAGTCGCTACAAACTTGTTTTTTGAAAATATATTTTTAGCAGTGGCGGCCATCTTGAATTTCCGGCTGACCTGAAATTTTGCTAGGATCAATTAGACATCAAGAGCAACATTGCTGTGAAGTTTCATGAAAATCCGTCAAGTAGTTTCAGAGGAGTAGTCGCTACAAGTTTTCATTATATAACTCTATGTAAACAAACATGGCCACTGACAGCCATGTTTAACATTCAATCAAAATAATGTTCGACTTGGATAACCATCATGTCATGCTGATCATTTTAGAAAAAGTCCCATATCAATATCTCTTATAGTTTTCAAGAAGTAGTCACTACAAACTTATTTTTTAACAAGAGGTCAATGACCTTGAAGCTCTACCGATAGATTTTGATAGCTAGGTCAGCATTCCTGTGAAGTTTCATAAAAATCTGTCAAGTAGTTTCAGAGGAGTAGTCACTACAAGATGAAGTTTTTACTATATAACTCTATGTAAACAAAGATGGCCGCTGGCAGCCATGTTTAACGTCAAATCAAAACGATTTTTGGCAAGAACCAACATCATGTCATGCTGATCATTTTAGAAAAAGTCCCATATCAATATCACTTACAGTTTTCAAGAAGTAGTCGCTACAAACTAGTATTCTAAAATCTATTTTTAGCTTTGGCGGCCATCTTGGATTTCACATCAACATGAATTTTTGCTAGGATCAACTAGACTTCATGGGCAACATTTCTGTAAAGTTTCATGAATATCCATCCAGTAGTTTCAGAGGAGTAGTCGCTACAAATAAAAGTTTACGGACGGACAGACAGACGGACAGACGGACAGACAGACGGACGACGGACGCCGCACCACGGCATAAGCTCTGCTGATCTCTGATCAGTAGAGCTAAAAATCTATATTTAGCCATGGCGGCCATCTTGAATTTCCGGCCGACCTGAAATTTTGCTAAGATCAATTAGACATCAAGAGCAACATTCGTGTGAAGTTTCATGAAAATCCATCAAGTAGTGTCAGAGGAGTAGTCGCTACAAGTTTTCATTATATAACTCTATGTAAACAAAGATGGCCGCTGACAGCCATGTTTAACATTGAATCAAAACGATTTTTGACAAGGGCCAACATCATGTCATGCTGATCATTTTAGAAAAAGTCCCATATCAATACCACTTATAGTTTTCAAGAAGTAGTCGCTACAAACTTGTATTTTGAAAATCTATTTTTAGCCATGGTGGCCATCTTGAATTTCCGGCCGACCTGAAATTTTGCTAGGATCAATCAGACATCAAGAGCAACATTCGTGTGAAGTTTCATGAAAATCCGTCAACTAGTTTCAGAGGAGTAGTCGCTACAAGTTTTCATTATGTAACTCTATGTAAACAAAGATGGCCACTGGCAGCTATGTTTAATGTCGAATCAAAATAATGTTTGACTCGGATAACCATCATGTCATGCTGATCATTTTAGAAAAAGTCCCATATCAATATCTCTTATAGTTTTCAAGAAGTAGTCGCTACAAACTTATTTATTTTAAATCTATTGTTAGCTGTGGCGGCCATCTTGAATTTCCGGTCAGCCTGAAATTTTCTAGGATCAATTAGACATAAAGAGCAACATTCGTGTGAAGTTTCATGAACTTCCGTCAAGTAGTTTTAGAGGAGTAGTCGCTACAAGTTTTTTCTATATAACTCTATGTAAACAAAGATGGCCGCTGGCAGCCATGTTTAACGTCGAATCAAAACGATTTTTGACAAGGACCAACATCATGTCATGCTGATCATTTTAGAGAAAGTCCCATATCAATATCACTTATAGTTTTCAAGAAGTAGCGCTACAAACTTGTATTTTAAACCTCTATTTTTAGCTTTGGTGGCCATCTTGGATTTCACATCAACATGAATTTTTGCTAGGATCAACTAGACTTCATGGGCAACATTTCTGTAAAGTTTCATGAATATCCATCCAGTAGTTTCAGAGGAGTAGTCGCTACAAATAAAAGTTTACGGACGGACAGACAGACGGACAGACGGACAGACAGACGGACGACGGACGCCGCACCACGGCATAAGCTCTGCTGATCTCTGATCAGTAGAGCTAAAAATCTATATTTAGCCATGGCGGCCATCTTGAATTTCCGGCCGACCTGAAATTTTGCTAAGATCAATTAGACATCAAGAGCAACATTCGTGTGAAGTTTCATGAAAATCCATCAAGTAGTGTCAGAGGAGTAGTCGCTACAAGTTTTCATTATATAACTCTATGTAAACAAAGATGGCCGCTGACAGCCATGTTTAACATTGAATCAAAACGATTTTTGACAAGGGCCAACATCATGTCATGCTGATCATTTTAGAAAAAGTCCCATATCAATACCACTTATAGTTTTCAAGAAGTAGTCGCTACAAACTTGTATTTTGAAAATCTATTTTTAGCCATGTCGGCCATCTTGAATTTCCGGCCGACCTGAAATTTTGCTAGGATCAATCAGACATCAAGAGCAACATTCGTGTGAAGTTTCATGAAAATCCGTCAACTAGTTTCAGAGGAGTAGTCGCTACAAGTTTTCATTATGTAACTCTATGTAAACAAAGATGGCCACTGGCAGCTATGTTTAATGTCGAATCAAAATAATGTTTGACTCGGATAACCATCATGTCATGCTGATCATTTTAGAAAAAGTCCCATATCAATATCTCTTATAGTTTTCAAGAAGTAGTCGCTACAAACTTATTTATTTTAAATCTATTGTTAGCTGTGGCGGCCATCTTGAATTTCCGGTCAGCCTGAAATTTTCTAGGATCAATTAGACATAAAGAGCAACATTCGTGTGAAGTTTCATGAACTTCCGTCAAGTAGTTTTAGAGGAGTAGTCGCTACAAGTTTTTTCTATATAACTCTATGTAAACAAAGATGGCCGCTGGCAGCCATGTTTAACGTCGAATCAAAACGATTTTTGACAAGGACCAACATCATGTCATGCTGATCATTTTAGAGAAAGTCCCATATCAATATCACTTATAGTTTTCAAGAAGTAGCGCTACAAACTTGTATTTTAAACCTCTATTTTTAGCTTTGGCGGCCATCTTGGATTTCACATCATCATGAATTTTTGCTAGGATCAACTAGACTTTATGGGCAACATTTCTGTAAAGTTTCATGAATATTCATCCAGTAGTTTCAGAGGAGTAGTCGCTACAAATAAAAGTTTACGGGCAGACGGACAATGGACGCCGCACCACGGCATAAGCTCGACTGATCAATGGGGAAAAAAAGAAGAAAATAAATCAGGGGTGTTTGTGTGTGTGTGTGTGGGGAGGGAGTGGGGGGGGGGGGGGGGAATTTAAAAAAATGCGAAAAAAAGGAAGAAAAGAAATCGTGGGTGTTTGTGGTTGTGTGTGGGGGAGTGGGGTCTTATGCTAAAGAAATGCCAAACCAAAATTTGGGTGACGTAAGAAAATTATTTTAAGACATGTATATCTATACAACAGCTTACACACAAACCTTAATCTGCCTTTATTGTATTGCATATTTTATGGGCCATCACAATTTGTTGAGCTAGGACAAGAAATGTAAGAGATATAGACCTGTAAACACAGCTTACACGCAAAATTTGATGTGAAATGAAGCACATTTTAGGGGCATCATCATTTGGGTTCCATAGGAGCCCAGGGGTTACAGGAACCAAAATTACTTAAGCAGCCCTTAAGATAATGCTATAAGGAAGCCCATAGCCAAATGTGGTTGTGCTAAAATAAGAAATGTAAGAAATATAGACTTGTAAACACAGCTTACATGCAAGATTTGTTGTGAAATGGGACACATTTTAAGGGCTATCATCATTTGGGTTCCTTGGGAAGCCCACTGTTTACAGGAACGAAACTTACTTATGCATACTTACTTAAGATAATGCTAAAAGGAAGCCCATGGCCAAATTTGACTGTGCTTGGATAAGAAATGTAAGAGACATAGTAAACACAGCAAACACGTAAACCTTGATGTGGGACGCCGACGCCAGGGTGATTACATAAGCTCTCTTATTCTTTGAATAGTCGAGCTAAAAATCAGACAGCACCAAAAAGACATACATAATATAGACGTACACACAAACAGTTAGTAATATTCAAACACAACTTCCTTTATATTATTCTTATAATTAATATTTATTATTGAACAAATGCAAGTTATATAGAACAGGAAACGTGAAAATTCCACGAAATCCAGGTTTTCCGAGCGGAAACCGTTTTTCCTATTTTTAGTAACAGTGACCTTTAACTTGACCTCAGTGACCCCAAATGCAATCCTAAGCTTCCTTTACATAAAAGCTACCTACCCTGCAAGTTTCATCACAATACCTCATTCCTAACAAAAGCTATTGAGCGGAAACCGTTTTTCTATTTTAAGTAACAGTGACCTTGACCCCTGTGACCCCAACTGCAATCCAAATCTTCCTTCCCATATAAGCTACCTATCCTGCAAGTTTCATCACAATACCTCATTCCTAACAAAAGTTATTGAGCTGAAATCGTTTTCTATTTTTAGTAACAGTGACCTTAATATATACATGTATATTATTATATATTTTTTATTTTAATTTGGTACATATTTATAATATATACAAAAAACATACCAAAACTCATTCTACAAATTGTTAACCTTGACATATATGTTTGTTTATATGTATCAGGAAATATGTATTAAGATGTCTGAATAAATGGGTTATCAGAAGATAACTGAAAGTAAAAAAAAAACAAAAAAAAACAGTGACCTTGATCCAAGTGATCCCAAATGCAATCCCAAGCTTCCTTTTCATATAAACTACCTGCACAAGGAAAACCTGGTTAAAAGCTAACGGAGCGCTGCAAGCTTTTAAAAAATCAAGATTGCCTTTGTCCCTTTAATAAAGTTGAACATCAATCAATAATCAGTGACGATACCCATTTGGAACCAGCTGTATTCGTATTTATAGACTGTATCCCTCAAATTTACATCTAATTCTTGTAGTAAAAACCAGTTCTACGCACATGCGCAGATCATAATTTGTATACTGTATCCCTAAAATTGATAAGTAATTCAAGTAGTAGAAGACCCATAAAATGCCTGTATACCAATTTGACTGTGTCCCAGTATTCTTACTAAAATACATTTGTTTTATGAACAGTAAAATGACGTTGATACACAGTCCAACACCCATAGCATCTTTCTGAGTCCGGGATAAATACAGACGTAGCCTTTAGGCTCCGGCAATGAAGACTTAAAAGTGTAAGGGCTTAATTAGAAATGAAAGGAACTAAAAACATTAATAAAGGTGTGACAGACGGATTTGTCGATACAAATACATACTTATATGTCATTTGAAAGGACAGACAGAAGGACAAAAGATTTTTCTTAGCCTGCCACTAGACTGGATCATTTTAAATAATGAAAATAGACATTTCATTATTCAAGTACAAACCTTGTAAAAGCCTGGTAAGTTTTGAGTCTCTGTAAGGTATATGAGTACTCTTGCCATCTACTAGTGCTGATATGACATTACCAAGAGCAGAGAGAGACAGGTTGATTTTGGTTGCTTCCTTCAATCTGTCACCCTACATAGAAAGAATATGGTTTGTAATTTCTGTTTAATTTCTGGTAACACAAGTTGTTTATACTAAAAGTATAGCCTCCCTTTAAAATGTGTGTGCTATAATTGCAGGCTTTAAGTCTTTAATTATAAATGCATATTTTTTTTAAAATAGGGGTTGCTTTTAGTAAAAACGGATGTCTCCCCCCACTGGGGAAAGGGCTATAAATCTGCCAAAAATCATTTGACTGGAAAACCACGACGATATGCACAGCTAGGCGTGGTACGGATCATCCCTATTAAGTTTCACTGAAATCTAGCCGTAGGTTCAGGAGAACTAGTCTGGACAAAGTCTGCGTATTAAATAAAGCCTTTAAAGGGCCACAACTCTGCCAAAAATCATTCATCCAGAACATGACATCAATATGTAAACCAAGTTTCGTTGAAATCCGACCAGTGGTTGAGCAGATCTAATCCGGAAAAAGTTTGTGTATTAAAATCTTCAAAGGGCCACAACTTCGCCAAAAATCATTCAACCAACAAACGATATGTGCAACTAGGCTTGGTTCTGATCACCCCTGCAAAGTTTCATTACAATCCAGCCAGGGGTTTAGGAGAAAAGTGTCTGTATAAGGGGCCGTAACTCCCCAAATATCATTCAACTGGAACACTGCAATAATATGTGCAACTAGACTTGATACTGATCATCCCTACCAAGTTTCGTTGAAATCAGGCCAGGGGTTCAGGAGAACTAGTCCTGACAAAGTTTGTGTATAAGGGGCTATAACTCTGCCAAAAATCATTCGACTGGAACATGGCAATGATATGCGCAACTAAGCTTGATACTGACCATCCCTGCCAAGTTCCGTTAAAATCCAGTCAAGGGTTCAGAAGAACTAGTCCAGATAAAGTTTGTGTATTAAAACCTTTAAACAGCCAAAAAGCCGAAAAAAAATAAGCCAAAAATCATTCAACCGGGACATGGGAATGGCATGCGCAACTAAGCTTAGTACTGATCATCTTTGCCAAGTTTCATTGAAATCCAAACAGGGGTTCAGGAGAATTAGTCCAGACAAAGTGTGTGTATTAAAACTTTTAAAGGACCATAACACTGGTAAAAATCATTCAACCAAAGCACGGCAACGATATGCCCAACTAGATCACCCCTGCCAAGTTTCACTGAAATCCAGAAAGGTGCTCAAGAGAACTAGTCCTGACGAAGTTTCTGCATAAGGGGTCATAACTTCGCCAAAAATCATTCAACCGGAAAAGGCGACGATATGCAGGTCTAGTCATCATCCCTGCCAAGTTTCATTGAAATCCAGCCGAGGGTTGAGGAGAACTAGTCCGGACAAAGTTTGTGACATACAGACGACACACAGACAACAGACAACACAAAAACAATATATCTTTCCTCCACAAAGTGGGGGGAGACATAATAATTCTAAAATTGTGTGGAAGTCTTCAATCATGTATACATATAAACTACTTTTGCTGCAATTATGCACTGTTCATAAATAATTTGGCAGTAAACATTAAAATCACTGGCAAAATGTAAATCCTTGCATCCATTTTTATGAGTTTCCCATTGGAAAAAATCATATTTTAATCGTGTGAAGGCATAATTATGTATCTATAACGCACATATACCTTATATTTTAAACACATCAGTTAAATCTGGTATAACAGCTTTGTGAAATTTAGCAGTGTGGTTACTTAACTAGATGGGTGCTCTCTGGATGTGTCACCTTCCGGGACCTTGTTTCAGAATGTACGACATATGTCATAAACAAATGGGGCACAGTATTTATAGCTCAATTTAAACTATTAAATACAATTTTACAGACTATTGCTGTACCTCAGATTGTGTCTTGGATTGTCTTTCACTGCCAGCCAAGTCAACCAAATTCAGGCGTCCCACTCTTATATGGTTCTCTTCGTCCTCACCAATCTGAAACAAACAAGTGTATTAAAACCTGTCCAGCCTAAGAATGTATTATTGTTTGGAGCCCAAGTTTCAGTCAAAGGTTTTGACAAATACTTACAGAAATTGATGGAGTAGTTCCCGTGTAAACTCACTGTTGCTGGGACAGCAGAAAATTAGAAAATCTCTAATAATTTTAGTTCCCTTTCAATCAGTTGTGATAAATAACATCTTTTTGGCAAAAACAAATGCCACAACAGTACAACATATGAGCAAACATGTCCATCCTACACACATTATACCATAGGAGATAATCTGTCCATCCTACACACACATTATACCATTATGAGATAATATGTCCATCCTACACACACATTACAACACAAGACATAATCTGTCCATCCTACACACACATTATACCATATGAGATAATCTGTCCATCCTACACACACATTACAACATATGAGCAAACCTGTCCATCCTACACACATTATACCATATGAGATAATCTGTCCATCCTACACACACATTACAACATATAAGCAAACATGTCCATCCTACACACATTATACCATATAAGATAATCTGTCCATCCTACACACACATTACAACATAAGACATAATCTGTCCATCCTACACACACATTATACCATAGAGATAATCTGTCCATCCTACACACATTATACCATATGAGATAATCTGTCCATCCTACACACATATTACAACATAAGACATAATCTGTCCATCCTACACAGACATTATACCATATGAGATAATATGTCCATCCTACACACACATTACAACATATGAGCAAACCTGTCCATCCTACACACATTACAACATATGAGATGATCTGTCCATCCTACAAACATATTACAACATAAGACATAATATGGCCATCCTACACACACATTATACCATATGAGATAATCTGTCCATCCTTCACACACACATTACAACATATGAGATAATCTGTCTGCCCTAAACACACATTATACCATATGAGATAATCTGTCCGTCCTACACACACAAACAATATACAAGATAATCTTTCCATCCTACACACACATTATTCCATATAAGACAATATGTCCATCCTACACAGACATTACAACATATGAGATCCTACACACACATACAATATACAAGATAATCTGTCCATCTTACACACACATTACAACATACAAGATAATCTGTCCATCCTACACAAACATACAATATACAAGATAATCTCTCCATCCTACACACATATTATACCATAGAGATAATTGGTCCATCCTACACACATTATACCATGAGATAATCTGTCCATCCTACACACACATTACAACATAAGACATAATCTGTCCATCCTACACAGACATTATACCATATGAGATAATCTGTCCATCCTACACACACATTACAACATATGAGCAAACCTGTCCATCCTACACACATTACAACATATGAGATGATCTGTCCATCCTACGAGCATATTACAACATAAGACATAATATGGCCATCCTACACACACATTATACCATATGAGATAATCTGTCCATACTTCACACACACATTACAACATTTGAGATAATCTGTCTGCACTAAACACACATTATACCATATGAGATAATCTGTCCATCCTACAAACACAAACAAAATACAAGATAATCTGTCCATCTTACACACACATTACAACATACAAGATAATCTGTCCATCCTACACAAACATACAATATACAAGATAATCTGTCCATCCTACACACATATTATACCATAATTATATGACACAATCTATCCATTCTATACACACATTACAACATATGAGATACTCTGTCCATCCTACACACACATTATACCATATGAAACAATATGTCCATCCTACAGGCATTATACCATATGAGATAATCTGTCCATCCTACACACACATTACAACAAATGAGATAATCTGTCCATCCTACACACACATTACAACAAATGAAATAATCTGTCCATCCTTCACACACATTATACCATATGATATTATCTGTCCATCCAACACACACATTACAACATATGAGATAATCTGTCCATCCTACACAAACATTACAACATATAAGATAATCTGTCCATCCTACACACACATACAATATACAAGATAATCTGTCCATCTTACACACACATTACAACATACAAGATAACCTGTCCATCCTACACAAACATACAATATATAAGATAATCTGTCCATCCTACAAACACATTATACCATAATTATATGAGATAATCTGTCCATCCTACACACACATTATACCATATGAGATAATATGTCCATCCTACACATACATTATACCATATGTGATAATCTGTCCATCCTACACACACATTACAATATATGAGATAATCTGTCCATCCTACACATATATTATTATTATAACATATGAGATAATATGTGCATCCTACACACACATTATACAATATGAGTCAATCTTTCCATCCAACACACACATTACACCATATGAGATAATCTGTCCATCCTAAACAACAACTACAAGATATGAGATAATATGTCCATCCAACACACACACATTACACCATATGAGATAACCTGTACATCCTACACACACATATAATATACAAGATAATCTGTCCATCTTACACACATTACGACATACAAAATATACTGTCCATCCTACACAAACATACAATACACAAGATAATCTGTCCATCCTACAAACACATTATACCATAATTATATGAGATAATCTGTCCATCCTACACACACATCATACCATATGAGATAATATGCCCATCCTACACATACATTATACCATGAGATAATCTGTCCATTCTACACACACATTACACCATATGAGATAATATGTCCATCCTACACACATATTATTATTATACCATATGAGATAATATGCCCATCCTACACATACATTATACCATATGAGATAATCTGTCCATCCTACACACATATTAGTATTATACCATATGAGATAATATGTCCATCCTACACACACATTACAACATATGAGATAATTTGTCCATCCTACAAAAACATTATGACATATGAGATAATATGTCCATCCTACACATACACATTACAACATATGAGATAATCTGTCCATCCTACACACACATGCAATATACAAGATAATCCGTTCATCTTACACACACATTACAACATACAACATAATCTGTTCATCCTACACAAACATACAATATAATCTGTCCATCATACAAACACATTATACCATAATTATATGAGACAATCTGTCCATCCTATACACACATTACAACATATGAGATAATCTGTCCATCCTACACAAACATTACAACATATGAGATAATCTGTCCATCCTACACACACATTATAACATATGAAATAATATGTCCATCCTTGACACACATTACAACATATGCGATAAGCTGTCCATCCTACACAAACATTACAATATACAAGATAATCTGTCCATCCTACACACACATTACAACATGTGAGATAATCTGTCCATCCTACACACACATTACAACATATAAAATAATCTGTCCATCCTATACATACATTACAATATGCAAAATAATCTGCCCATCCTACACACACATTACAACATATGAGATAATCTGTCTATCAAACACACATTACAACATATGTGATAATATGTCCATCCTACACAAACATTACAACATATGAGATAATCTGTCCATCCAACACACATTACAACATATGAGATAATCTGTCCATCCAACACACATTACAACATATGAGATAATCTGTCCATCCTACACACACATTAAAACAGAGATAATCTGTCCGTCCTAAACACACATTACAATATGCAAGATAATCTGACCATCCTACCCATACATTACAACATATGAGTTAATCTGTCCATCAAACAAACATTACAACATATGAGATAACTGTCCATCCTACACACACATTATAATATATGAGATAATCTGTCCATCCTACACTCACATTACAACATATGAGATATGCTGTCCATCCTACACAAACATTGCAATGTACAAAATCATCTGTCAATCCTACACAAACATTACAACATATGAGATAATCTGTCCATCCTACACACACATACAATATACAAGATAGTATGTCCATCTTACACAAACATTACAACATGCAATATAATCTGTCCATCCTACACACACATTACAACATACAAGATAATCTGTCCATCCTACACACACATTACTATAAACAAGATCATCTGTGCATCCTACACACACATAACAACATATATGAGATAATCTGTCAATCCTACAAACACATAACAACATACAAGATAATCTGTCCATCCTACACACACATTACAATATATAAGATAATCCGTCCATCCTACACACACATTACAATATACAAGATAATCTGGCCATCCTCACACACATTACAACATACAAGATAATCTGTCCATCTTACACACACACATTACAACATATGAGATAATCTGTCCGCCCTACACACACATTATACCATATGAGATAAAATGTCCATCCTACACACACATTACGACATGTGAGATAATCTGTCCATCCTACACACACAAACAATATACAAGATAATCTGTCCATCCTATACACACATTATACCATATGAGATAATATGTCCATCCAACACACACATTACAACATATGAGATAATCTGTCCATCCTACACACATCCTACACACATCCTACACACAAATACAATATACAAGATAATCGGTCCATCCTACACACACATCATACCATATGAGATAATATGCCCATCCTACACATACATTATACCATGAGATAATCTGTCCATTCTACACACACATTACACCATATGAGATAATATGTCCATCCTACACACATATTATTATTATACCATATGAGATAATATGCCCATCCTACACATACATTATACCATATGAGATAATCTGTCCATCCTACACACATATTAGTATTATACCATATGAGATAATATGTCCATCCTACACACACATTACAACATATGAGATAATTTGTCCATCCTACAAAAACATTATGACATATGAGATAATATGTCCATCCTACACATACACATTACAACATATGAGATAATCTGTCCATCCTACACACACATGCAATATACAAGATAATCCGTTCATCTTACACACACATTACAACATACAACATAATCTGTTCATCCTACACAAACATACAATATAATCTGTCCATCATACAAACACATTATACCATAATTATATGAGACAATCTGTCCATCCTATACACACATTACAACATATGAGATAATCTGTCCATCCTACACAAACATTACAACATATGAGATAATCTGTCCATCCTACACACACATTATAACATATGAAATAATATGTCCATCCTTGACACACATTACAACATATGCGATAAGCTGTCCATCCTACACAAACATTACAATATACAAGATAATCTGTCCATCCTACACACACATTACAACATGTGAGATAATCTGTCCATCCTACACACACATTACAACATATAAAATAATCTGTCCATCCTATACATACATTACAATATGCAAAATAATCTGCCCATCCTACACACACATTACAACATATGAGATAATCTGTCTATCAAACACACATTACAACATATGTGATAATATGTCCATCCTACACAAACATTACAACATATGAGATAATCTGTCCATCCAACACACATTACAACATATGAGATAATCTGTCCATCCAACACACATTACAACATATGAGATAATCTGTCCATCCTACACACACATTAAAACAGAGATAATCTGTCCGTCCTAAACACACATTACAATATGCAAGATAATCTGACCATCCTACCCATACATTACAACATATGAGTTAATCTGTCCATCAAACAAACATTACAACATATGAGATAACTGTCCATCCTACACACACATTATAATATATGAGATAATCTGTCCATCCTACACTCACATTACAACATATGAGATATGCTGTCCATCCTACACAAACATTGCAATGTACAAAATCATCTGTCAATCCTACACAAACATTACAACATATGAGATAATCTGTCCATCCTACACACACATACAATATACAAGATAGTATGTCCATCTTACACAAACATTACAACATGCAATATAATCTGTCCATCCTACACACACATTACAACATACAAGATAATCTGTCCATCCTACACACACATTACTATAAACAAGATCATCTGTGCATCCTACACACACATAACAACATATATGAGATAATCTGTCAATCCTACAAACACATAACAACATACAAGATAATCTGTCCATCCTACACACACATTACAATATATAAGATAATCCGTCCATCCTACACACACATTACAATATACAAGATAATCTGGCCATCCTCACACACATTACAACATACAAGATAATCTGTCCATCTTACACACACACATTACAACATATGAGATAATCTGTCCGCCCTACACACACATTATACCATATGAGATAAAATGTCCATCCTACACACACATTACGACATGTGAGATAATCTGTCCATCCTACACACACAAACAATATACAAGATAATCTGTCCATCCTATACACACATTATACCATATGAGATAATATGTCCATCCAACACACACATTACAACATATGAGATAATCTGTCCATCCTACACACATCCTACACACATCCTACACACAAATACAATATACAAGATAATCGGTCCATCCTACACACACATTACAACATACAAGATTATCTGTCCATCCTACACACACATTATACCATAATTATATGAGACAATCTGTCCATTCTATACACACATTAAAACATATGAGATAATCTGTCCATCCTACACACACATTACACCATATGAGATAATCTGTCCATCCTACACACACATTATACCATATGAGATAATACGTCCATCCTACACAGGCATTATACCATACAAGATAATCTGGCCATCCTACACACACATTATACCATAATTATATGAGACAATCTGTCCATCCTACACACACATTATTCCATATGAGATAATCTGTCCATCCTACACACACATTACAACATATGAGATAAGCTGTCCATCCTACACCCACATTATACCATATGAGATAATACATCCATCCTACACACACATTATACCATACAAGATAATCTGGCCATCATACACACACACATTAGAACATATGAGTTAATCTGATCTTCTTACAAACACATTACTTGCCCAAAGCATTTATTGATAACAACAGGTCCAAGAAGGCCTGTATCACCCTACTTGTTTAAGGCTGTATGGTGTCCATAAGTTTTTTTGAAGAAATTCTCATTGATAAAAATCTTCTTGATCAATTTGGTGGGAATCAAGTGTAAAATAAAGATTCCGTGCTATAAACAAGAGGTCAATGACTTTGAAGCTCTACTGATAGATTTTGATAGCTAGATCAGCTACGAGAACCTGTGAAGTTTTATTGAAATAGGACCAGCACTTTCAGAGTAGTAGTCACCACAACTTTTTCCTATATAACTCTCTGTAAACAAAGATGGCTTCTGGCAGCGATGTTTGACATCGAGTCAAAAAAAACTGTTTAGGACCAACGACATGTCATGCTAGCCATTTTAGTAAAAGTTCCAAACCAATACCAATTATGTTTTTTGAGAAGTAGTCATCACAAAAGTTGTATTTTTAAAATCTATTTATAGCTATTGAGGTCATCTTGAATTACTGGCTAACTTGGTTTTAGCTTAGGACCAACTAGACATCAAAAGCAACATTCCTGTCAAGTTTTAAGAAAATCCATCAAATAGTTTCAGAGGAGAAGTCGCCACAAGGTTTTACTATATATAACTCTATATAAACAAAGATGGCCACTTGTGGCCATCATTACCACTTATGGTTTTTGAAAAGTAGTTGCCACAAACTTGTATTTTTAAAATCGTTTTTAGCTGTGGTGGCCATCTTGAATTTCCGGTCGACCTGAATTTTATTAATTTTAGAACTGGCGGCCTTCTTGAATTTCCGGCCGACCTGACTTATGCCAGGATCAACAAGACATCAAGAGTAATATTCTTGTGAAGTTTCATGAAAATCCGTCAAGTAGTTTCAGAGGAGTAGTCACTACATGTTTTCACTGTATAACTCTATGTAAACAAAGATGGCCGCTTGCGGCCATGTTGCTTGCGGCCAAGTTTGACATTGAATCAAAATGAATTTTGTTTAAGACCAACTACATGTCATGCCAGTCATTTGAGTAAAGATTCCAAATCAATATCACTTATTATTTTTGAGAAGTAGTCGCCACAAAATTGTATTTTTAAAGTCTATTTTTAGCCGTGGCGGTCATCTTGAATTTTCAGCCGACCTGAATTTTTGAAAGAATCAATTAGACATCAAGAGCAAAATTCATTTGAAATTTCATGGAAATCCGTCAAGTAGTTTCAGAGGAGTCGTTGCTACAAGATTTTGTCTATGTAAACAAAGATGGCCACTGGCAGCCATGTTAACGTTGAATCAAAAAGATTTTCGACAAGGACCAACAACATGTTATGCTGATTATTTTAGAAAAAGTCCCATATCAATATCACTTACAGTTTTCAAGGAGTAGTCGCTACAAACTTGTATTTTAAAATTTAGTTTGGGGGCCATCTTTGATTTCACATCAACGTGAATTTTTGCTAGGATCAATCAGAGATTATGCGCAACATTCCTGTAAAGTTTCATGAAAATCTATCAAGTAGTTTCAGAGGAGTAGTCGCTACAAGTTTTTACTATATAACTATGTAAACAAAGACGGCCGCAGCAATGTTTAAGGTAGAATTAATATGATTTTCAACAAGGACCAACATCATGCTGTGGCGGCCATCTTGAATTTCTGGCCGATCTGAAATTTTGCTAGGATCAATTAGACATTAAGAGCAACATTCCTGTAAAGTTTCATGAACATCCGCCAAGTAGTTTCAAAGGAGTAGTCGCTACAAGTTTTCAATATATAACTCTATGTAAACAAAGATGGCCGCTGGCAGCCATGTTTAACGTCGAATCAAAACGATTTTCGACAAGGACCTACGTCATGTCATGCTGATCATTTTAGAAAAAGTCCCATATCAATATCACTCATAGTTTTCAAGAAGTAGTCGCTACAAACTTTTTTATTAAAAACCTATTTTTAGATTTGGCGGCCATCTTGGATTTCACATCAACATGAATTTTTGCTAGGATCAACTAGACTTCATGGGCAACATTTCAGTAAAGTTTCATGAAAATCCATTCAGTAGTTTCAGCGGAGTAGTCGCTACAAAAAAAAGTTTATGGCAGACAGACGGACAGACGGACGACGGACGCCGCACCATGGCATAAGCTCTGCTGATCTCTGATCAGTAGAGCTAAAAAAGATACCTAAATTCTGTTCACTAGTTTTATTTTTATATGACTTTATATACCCTGGTCCAAAACTTTTTTGACCGAGTATACATGCTTACATGCAAACCTAGATCTGCCTTTATTGCACATTTTATGGGCCATCACAATTTGGGTTCCATGGGAGCCCAGAATTTGCAGAAGTCAAAATTACTTATCCAACCCTTTACAACATACTATAAGGAAACCAATTCCAAAATTTAGTTCAGCTAGGACAAGAAATGTAAGAGTAAAGACCTGTAAACACAGCTTACACGCAAAATTTGATGTGAAACTGACACATTTTAAGGGCTATCAGAATTTGGGTTCCATGAGAGTCCATGGGTTACAGGAACCAAAATTGCTTATGCAGCCTTTAAGATAATGCTATAAGGAAGCCCATGGCCAAATCTGGTTGTTCTAGGTTAAGAAATGTAAGAGATATAGACTTGTAAACACAGCTTACACGCAAACCTTGATGTGGGATGCCGACGCCAACGCCAACGCCGACCCCGGGGTGATTACATAAGCTCTCTTATTCTTCGAATAGTCGAGCTAAAACCTATTTTAGTATCAAAATGAGCAATTGTGTTTCGTCCTCAGTTTCGTACCTTGTTTCGTCACAATATCAACTAGCGTACTTCGAGTCGGCACTTCGCGGAATGTATAGCACTTATATAATCATAACAGCGAACAGTTTTATATCTTCAAGTTCATGTTTTATGCAGTTTCTTTATGATAGTACAGCTGTGATAGAAGATCCGTTTTACTTTCGAAATTGAACATTTGTTCAATTTGCAAGGACAGCCTTGACAATGGACAATATACTGTTATTGTAATGAACAATTGTCAATAATTATGTATAATCTGATTTGGTAGAGGACCACAATTGATGTAATCTCTAGGGTGGGCCAAATTTGATCTAAAGGACATTATTTAAATAAACTTGATAGAGGACCAAAAAAATAATGCTACATGCAAAATATATAAACACCTAGTCTTGTAGTATTAGAGAAGATTGTTTAAGCGTTTCTTTCTAAAATATGCTAAAATATGCCCATGAGACAACTTGTATCTATCGATTATTATTAAGTACAAACTGTCAAAATCTGTTAAGGCATTTTATAGAAGATTTTTTTTTAAAGCTTCGAAGGTTTTAATACTTGTGCAATAACATTTTAGAATTTGGGTTCCATGGGAGCCCATGGTTTACAGGAACCAAAATTGCTTATGCAGCCCTTAAGATAATGCTATAAGGAAGCCCATGGCCAAATTTGGTTATGCTAGGATAAGAAATGTAAGAGATATAGACTTGTAAACACAGCTTACACGCAAACCTTGATGTGGGACGCCGACCCCGGGGTGATTACATAAGCTCTCTTATTCTTCGAATAGTCGAGCTAAAAACTATTTTAGTATCAAAATGAGCAATTGCGTTTGGTCCTCAGTTTCATACCTCGTTTCGTCACAATATCAACTAAACAAAAATGTCAGCGTACTTCGAGTCGGCGCTTCGTGGAATGTATAGCACTTATTTAATCATAACAGCGTACAGTTTTATATCATTTGTTCAATTTGCAAGGACAGTCTTGACAATGGACAATATACTGTTATTGTAATGAACAATGAAGAAAGGGAGTGATGGTGTAAATAGAACAAGTATAGCTCGTGGCGACAAGTTATTTGTACAGCCTGGGCAAAATGTTCATAAAACATGTAGAGCTACATATATCAGTCCTAAATCAATAGCAGGGCACAAGAGAAAATTTGAAGCTACTACAGGGAAAGAAGACCCGCAACGCACGCTTAGGTCTGAGAGATCATTTTTATTTAGGGAAGACTGCCTATTTTGTGGCAAACCAGTAGGGTTAGCAAGCTTGGAAATAAAACCAAATCTATATTTTCTGTAAGAACCTATGATTTTCAGGAGCGAATAGTTGAAGCTTGCGAAAAAAGAAAAGATTCTTGGTCTAATGAGGTGCACACCCGCATTCAAACGGTACATGATCTTCTTCATTCAGCCGATGCCAATTATCACCAGGAGTGCAGTGTTTGTTTCAAGACAGGCAAAGGAAAGTCTCGACAGTTTTCCAAAGTAGCTTCTGGTTCCGGTGCTGTCAAACATGGCAGACCATCTTCCACTGTCACCGATGATGCTTTTCTTCACACAGTCACGTTCCTCGAAGAAAACGATGAGGAACAAATATCTGTCAATAATTTAATACTTAAAATGGAAGAATTTCTAATAGATTCTGGTGTGAAACCGTATAGCTTTAAATACATGAAGAAACGTCTTCTAGACCACTTAAAAGATAGAATGATTTTAAAAGAAATAAACGGGAAATTGCATGTAGTTACTTTTAAAACTACTGCTTCTGCGTTTGTACATAATTCCTACTGCGAGCCCAAAAAGGCCGATTTGAAAGACATCATACTAGACACATCAGAGTTATAACTCTTGATTCTTTAAAAAAAAAAATTCCAGTAGGCCTTAGACTATTCAAGCCAGTAGAGTGATACAGGCCCTCTTGTGCATCTTGTTCCCGGAAGACTTCTTAATACATGCCACTCTGTAAATGACATAATTTTAGACATGGCGGTCATCTTGAGTGAAAGTTTGGCCATAAAACACAAATCTGTCTATCCATCAGCAATTTCATCAAATAATATTCTAGTCCAGTTTTGAAACAGTTTAATGACCACTGATCACAATATATTTGGAATGGATCGAGCCTCTAAGACAGGGCTTCTAAAATTTTAAAATGCAAATCGGTCCAGGTTTTTTACTGCCGTAAGAATCGCACTTATTTTGAAAAAATCACTAAAATCGCCGTACCCCACCCACCATCTCAGCTGCACCATGCATTTTTTCCGCTTAGTCATTGGTATAGAGAACTATTTAATATGTATGTTTGTATTATATTTGTATTATTTATAACTTACTTTATCACAATTTGTACATTTTAATGACTGACATCATGTCTTCGCTTTACTGAATGAATAATTTTCACTCAATATTAAAATTGTTGATCATTTTAGGAATTGAACCGGAAGTGTCTACTAAACCAGGTAGGTATAAATCGCGGACTAACACGCGCGGACTAGCGGATTATATACGATTTTACATAAATTTGAATAATATCGTTTTTCATCAATTAGCTTAATTAATACCAAATGTTACGACTAACGCAAACAATTTCGGTCCGACTTAAAAAAAAAACGGTATCAGGTTTCATCACTTTCCTTAATTAATGTCATTAATTTATACTTAAAGTTATTGTAAAAAAAAAAATCAAACAAACAATTAACACATCTCGGTATTTTAAATTTTTTTAATGACGCAAACAAATTTCAGTCCCAGCTTTGGCCACTTAAAAAAAAAAACTGACACAAGCAAACAGGCTAACACCTTACGACTAACGGTATATCAAAGAAATTACAGACGGTAACACTCGCTTCAGTGAACCGACAGAACGCGTGATATACTTTCATTGATCACACATCAAAGGCATGTTACTGGTTATAGACTCTTCCGGAAAACTCCCTACTATCGGTAATGGTTTAGTCCAAATTGACCAAATTGACCTACTTTCGCACAGTGAGTGACAAACAATCGTGTTATGGATCAAAGAATATTGCCGCAAGGCATATTTTAGGATATAAGGAGTGTGAAGGGCAATTGTAGATTTTTTAACGACGATAGATAAAATATCTGGGACCGATTTAAACAGAGATTTTGAAAAGGAAAACGGTCCGGAGAAACAGATTTCGGTCTGGGAACCTATAAACCGGCGATTTTAGAAGCCCTGCTCTAAGATTTTTGTAGGTCGCCCAAGATCGCCAAGTTGGCTAAAACTATGTCAAATTTATGGAAATTGTAAATGTCCAGCAATCGTGCAAATATTCATACAGTCTTTCCTATCAAACCTTACATTCTCAGTACTTTTAGTACTTTGATTAGTTTAAAGATTCTCTTATAAAACTATATGTAAAAATACTGTCATCACCATGGTGCCCTAGTGTCACCATTTGAACAAACTTGGTAGAGGACAAAATGCTTCAGCTACAATGCAATAAAGATAAGAAAACTTTATGTCTTCTTGTTTCAGAGAAAAAAATATTTTTTTCCCTTTTAATTACCGTATGTGTGACCCGAGATGGAGCAAAATTTTAACCCCCATGGTCACCATTTGAATAAACTCATTTAGAGGACATAAGAGTATGCTAAATGCAAAATATAAGAACTAGATTTTCCTATACAACTATACAATACGATCCAGCTGGATCGGATCAAAGTAAGGATAAATCAATGTATGCTAAGGTTGCCAAATGAACAAATTCTGAAGAGGACCATAAGCTAATGCTATATGCAATATATGAGAGCCCCATATCTCAAAAAGCAATGAGGTGACAGATGACAAGCCATGATCTTGATTAGTAGAGCAAACTAGAAATGTCGGACATCCGACTAATGGCCCTGCAAAACGCAAAACTTCCAAGTGTGTGACATTGACCTTGTGGTCGCAGGTGATCAGAAACATGATGGAATGTTTTTGTCTTACCTTAACAATCAGCAAATAAAATATGAAACTAATTTGTGAAAGCAATCTGAGAATACGAGCAAAAATATAATTTTAACTTTTTACTGAAAGCAGACCTAAACGCAGGATTGTAACAAGATGGACCTAGTGGAGACAACTCACCAAGGGAGAATCAAGAACAAATAATGTAAATGACAGAACTTCCAAGTGTGTGACCTTGACTTTGTGGTCGCAGGTGATCAGAAATATCACGGAATGTTTTTGTCTTACTTAGTAATCAACAAATAAAATATGAGAGTAATATATGAAAGCAATCCACGAATATTATCAAATATATAACTTTAAAATTTTACTGAACAGACCTAAATGCAAATTTTCCAAGTGTGTGACCTTGACAATGTGGTCGCAGGTGACCAGAAATATGACGGAATGTTTTTGTATGAACTTAGTAATCAACAAATAAAATATTAAAGTACTTCGTGAAAGCAAAAACGACAGACGGACAAACGAACAGACAAGACCAAAACAGTATAGCATAACAAATAAAAGGACTACGTACGATAAGAGCCGTATGTGGCCCCAGGATTTGTGAAAATTTCAAACGTGAAAATTCAAGATAAAAATGTAATACATTTCCAGATAAATGGTTCATCTGTTTATAATAATGCAAAATAATATTCAAAACTGTATCTAACGGGGCGATAGTGTGCCTTGAATGCAGTCAGGTTGGTCGTTTTGAGCAAAAAACATGGAAAACGGCCATTATAAACGTCACCTGTAAAATAAACCAAAACGGCATCCCAGAGATATTTCCAGAATTCGTGCATAATGGTAATCCAAACCAAGCCTATAAATATCTCTGGGGTGCCGTTTTGGTTTATTTTGCTACAGATGATTTAGTGTTTAAAAAAGCGGTATTTTTTCTCGCTGTGTTGCTATGAAGAGTTGTCGTTCGTAACAAAACAAGACCGTATCTAAGGAGAGTTATCGCACTTATATAGATGGCGCCATTTACTTCCTGGTTCACACATGGACAAAATAAACGCGTTATTAGTCGATTTTCCGACGGTAAGTGTTATTATTGGTAAATTACACATACTATAATTACACATGTCAATTTATTGAAATGCTGTGTGATAATGTAGATTTAAATTTCTACGAAAGCAAGTTTTTAAGTGTTGTGTCATGTGATTTCGCGAGAGGACCGACTCTCTTGTTAGATCACCATCAGGGGTGTATAATCATTGTATGGTGGTTTGATAGAATATGCAGAAACAGAATACTACTTTTCAGTTATAACGTGGAGCAGTAGGTTTTCATTTAAAGGGATATTTATATACTCACCAACTTTATTAAAAACTTGTGCAAATCACAGACCCTGTCTGACAGGCATTCATATTTGTTGTACATCCATGATACGCTCATCCTTGTTTAATCTGAACCCACAGTGGTGAGAGCCAAGAAGTTTTCAACTGTAACGTCTTTACCCTCTCGACCACAGATGCGCTTATCATGGATGAGCCATATATGCCCCCCACTTCACTCCTCACACCAAGTGACAAACCCTTAAATTTCTGCAATTATATCAGTAGTTTAAACTGTGCTTGCAAGAGGTGTTTTTTTTGCGGGGGTCGGGTAAAATTTTAATAACCCAGCAATCAGTGGTTCCAGTCTCAATGGTGCCAGTGGGTATCATCTCTGTGCCTAAGGGCATGACAATTCCGTTACCAGAATCAGTTAAAATGGAAAATATTAATAAATTATCTATACCATGTATCCGCGAAACACGTAAACATATATATGAATCTATCTGATAGCGCCTTAAAACCCAATTCAATTCTATCTGATAGTAATAGTTGGGGCACGGTTCCCAACTTCCTAAATTCCTATCCTTCCCATGTCTCTGGTTCAGCTCTAAATATCCCAAGACAATGGTTTTGATGAGCTTTTAGTAATAATTCAATTCATATTTGTATGTTTGACTACAATTACACTATCCAGTGTTAAGCAATAAAACATGAGGTGTCTGATTTGGTATTTGGAATATTGCTATTTACTTCTTTTTAGTGAATAACACAAACACATCATTTGAAGTGATAAATTGATATGCATCACACTCACAATGTTCATGATGGAGTGTCCCAAATTCAATTCATATTCAAAAAAAAAAAATTGCTTTATATACATTGTTTTTATCTAACCTTAAATAAGCATGTTATGACAAGTTTGTGTGGGTTTTTTTCCGTGTCTGAGCATGTGTAAGCTGTAAGAATTGTGACATGGTCTTGAAAGTGACATTGTCTTGGAAATATCATGGTGACATGATATTGTCTTCTTAGATGAACAATCGGTATGCAGTTTAGCTTTTAATTCAAGTATTTTTAATTTTTTAAAGTTAGTTTTCAGCTTATTTGAATCTATAAATATGTTTATTTATAAACAGACTACAGTAGAAAAACTTGCATGTCAAGGTTACACCTGGGTACAAACAGTATATTGAAATCAGTGTGTCATGTGTCAGAGAAAAAAACTCTTAATATATATTCTCAAAAGAATGAAATGGGTTGAAATGTTCACCAATGGTGTACATGATTATAAAAGTGTAAATGAGTAATGTTTTCAATTTATAAGAATAATAATGAAATATAACAAAGTTTAGTATAGTAAATTATTTCACATATGAATTAATATTGTGTATTTTTTTATGTAAAACAAATGTGCAATTTAATTTTCAGTGTGCTGTGTTGGTGAATGCATGGTCAGTGTTGCTGTGGCCAGTGTTATGACTACCGTATTTACCGTATAAGTTGGGGCAGGATTAATTAATTACAATAATTAGTGTCCCAAACGATACTTGTTCAAAAAATATATTTTTTTTTTATTGTCCCAAATAATATAACGGACTTAATTTGGGGTTAAGTTTCGGTCAAGTGGAAATCCATTAAACTATCATGACTATCGTGATTCAAATTAACGTCTTACCGCAGAACATGTTTTCTTTAATCCATTAATAACAATCGACTAATTAGAAATATCAATTTCTTACTGTAAAGTTTATCACTTTCATTTTAATCCATTAATAAACCAATCCTTTTGTACACTGTAATTATTCCTCCCTAAACGTGCACTTGTTTATAAATAATGAAAAGATCAGTCAAAACGTCCCGGCTTTGTAGTCAAACACAAGCATTGATGTGCCGACGTGCCGACGTAGTTTCTTTGATCTTTGCCAAAGTGGTGAAATTGTCGCAGCTTGCGTCACTTGTTGTTAAAATACGGCAAATAGCATCCCTTTAAATGAAGTTTGATGCAGTCTTGCACTACATTTAAATGAACGTAATTAACTATGGACAGTATAAGAATTAAACTGTGAAATAGCCTGGAGCGAAGATTACCGGTTTAAACAATAGAGTCCCTTTAATTTAGCTGACCTTGTGATCAGCTGGTAAACACGTGTGTAAAATCAGTGTGATGCCGCGAGGAACAGACTAGAAATAACCGGCGTGTTTTATCGCAGTGCATATATACAACGTACGATAACTAATTGAATATGAAATAATGATTTAAACTAACAATCACTTATATAAAATACTATAATTATTTCACAGTTCAATTAAAATTGTGATTGCTAGCATTTTGTCGCACGCGTCTAGATTCCAACAATTAAAATTAACACATGTCACACGTCACTTCCTGTGTGCGTAAGTGTATAATTACCAGATTTACTCAGTGCTTTAATAACTAGTTAGTTCACCGACTTATATTATGCATTTTTTTTACATTAATTTTGATCATGATTTTGGCAGAATTTGGTTGATGTCCCAATTAAAATTATCTGAAAATTTTGAATTTTTTTTAAATTTTTAATATGGCCCAAAGTAAAAATAATTATTTTCCTAAAATGCAAGGTTGCCCCAATCCTTATGGTGCCCCAACTTATACGGTAAATACGGTACATGTATTTGGAAATACTGTAAGTTCTATGTGTGTATGTTATTAGTATGATGTCATATAATCACTATATTTATATGTTTTCCATGTATTGTAGGGTGTAAAGATGTTTTATTTTTAGTATGTGCATATAAATGCATATAATTGAGCAAAATAAATGTACTAAAATGGTTAAATAGAAAAAGATGACTATGAAACTAAAATAATAGGCCAACATAAGTCATATTCTAATGATTTCTAATCCATTTTGGCATGTGCTGGCCTTTTAATCAGATTACTTTAAAAATTGATGTTGTTTTCAACAACCTCCAAGTGTTGTCATTTATAACACCTTTGAATCTGAACACAGGTGGGCTTGTATTCATGATTTATTGTGTTATGATATTGTTCACAGCTGGAATATTTGTATATGCACTACATAAAATGGTGAAGTTCTCTTGGTGCTTTCAATGCTGTTTATGTTTTATATGCAGCACTTTTTTTTTATACATTTCCAACAGGAAACAACATGAAGATTATTGCAGAATATTTCAATGGAGGACCAGTCCAGTGAACTACAGGCCTCCTTTTGGACAGAATTCTACAAGACATGTCAAAAATAAGCAAGTGCACAGTGCAACTATTGACTATGAACCTACATCTATGAACTCAACAAGGGCAATTTGAAAGCTAATTGTGATATAATACATACCTTTTTTGGTGGAGTATACCACCATAGTTATGTTAATTTAAAAATAATAAAATTGATAAAAAAAGTGTATTAGCTGAACCACATTGTCTTGTTTGTTGTTTTTCTCCATGATATCAGGCAATATGTATTCCTTCTGGATATATTGTAAATGGTCAAGTGTAAATCATAGGTAAGACTAGAAGTATAAACCTGTTACCTAATAATCACTTTATATAGACTATGCAACATGGTTTTATGTTAGGGAGACTTTTGTAATTAACATATTAATTATTGTTTCATATAATGTCAGGCATAAATATTTTTTATTATTGGCATATACTTGAATGTGTTTGGCTAAACATCTCAAGCTCATAGTACAAGTACCTATGTTAATCAATCTTTTAGTTTACAGTATGACCCATGTGAGTTTGACAACATGATATTGGTAATGGAATAAAAACTTTGGTACCAAACATGACAGGAATTTGCCAATTTAATTCTAAAAAAACTTTATATAATTTAATCTAAACAAAACTCAAAGTTCACTTTCTTTTGCAACTGAGTATATTATACATGGTGTTGTCTGATGGTCCCTATTGATCTTTTATGAGGTTTTACCATGTCCTCAATGGGACAAATAAGTTAAAAACAAAAAAATTAACACATTTGCATATCTACGTCAAATAATTTTTATTTTTTATTTTTTGATTTGTTTGTTTGAATGGTGTTTTACATCTTCTTTAGCACATTTTAGGCCATATATGACAGTCGATTTGTTTGTGTGGCAGAGGCAGACCACCCCATTGTTCTTGTGTAGAACCAGTACTGTTTGCCTACCACCATCCGTAAGAATCAACACTTTTTCAAAAGTCGAGATCCCAGTGGGATTCGAACTCGCAGCGGTGACAACTGAGGTTTAACCTCTCGACCACGGAGTCACAAATGTTTCAGTATAAACGTTACAGTTTTATGGACCATTTTTTGTATCGCAATCAGGTTTTAAAGGGACACATGACAATCTTGATTTTTGAAAAACTCGTGGCGTCCCATTAGTTTTTCTACGCA
Source organism: Cyrtodaria siliqua (assembly GCA_037043455.1). Classification (NCBI taxonomy): domain Eukaryota; kingdom Metazoa; phylum Mollusca; class Bivalvia; order Adapedonta; family Hiatellidae; genus Cyrtodaria; species Cyrtodaria siliqua. Next base: position 2,104 of record JAWPHD010013599.1, on the reverse strand, counting down.
ACTCGCATTTGTCAATCATTAATATTAATTAAAGGGAGTACATCATGATTTTTCTAGAAATATCTTACATTATAAAAATGTTCCAATTCATGATAAAACACTTATATCCATCAAAATATGATGGAACCATACTGTTAAAGTTTAAACTTCGAATACACCATATAGCTAGGACAGAATCGGGCATAAAATGCTGAAATTAACCCTGGTGCGTAACCTAGGATAGCACGTACAACTGTACAGAATGAATTTCCTTGTAACTAAGGGGTCATTTTTAGGATCATTTATTATGTTTAGGCGCTTGAAAATAATAATTATCATTATTTGTCAATTTTAAGTCGGACCCCTAGACCCCTTTGAAAAGCCTGATGTACTCCCTTTAAAGCGATTTGGTTTTCATATATTTTAACTGTTGAATATATTGCACTGGTAATATATGTAAACATACGGTAGCATAAGACGAAAACTCATCGTTTGTTTAATTATATCCAAGCAGGGTTCATGTCAAAATGATACTGTTTAAATAAATCGAGACGCTGATAATTGATTAAAGATTGCCTTGTGTCCCTTTAAATAATATATTACAATTTTCAAAAACAGCATTGCGCAGATTGTGAATGCATACTGTTGCCATGGTTACGCATACTGTTATTTTATAAACAGCACTGAAAATTAGTATCACCTAAAACATGTAGATAAAGATTTCTTAACGGAGAATCAGTTTTTCGAAACTATTAAAAAACAATTGCTACTTTTAAGGAAACTTATTTAGACTGCCTTTCATGGTAACAATGAAATGATATCAACTAAGTATGAATACAACAAGGACAACTCTATACATATCTGAAATAAAACCATCGCTTCTAAACAAAAAAAGAAATGAAAATGTTGAAGAAAAAGGAATATTTGGTGAAAAAAACTCATTTGAACTACTGTTGCCATGGTTACCGGCAATAATATAAGACATTTACACCTTACGTTCACACCAGCCAACAAATGTTTATAAATACTAATATCAAATAATAAGAATTCACAACAAGTATTTCTGCAATGTAAACAAAAATAGGTTAGCATTGAGCAAAGTCGCAGTTTTGGTTGAAGTCAAGACTGAAACAGAGTTATCTCCCCTATAATTCATATATTGTGTTTTAATACGGTAAAACTTGATAGTGTAATTATTTATAATTTATTAGCAAACACTTTTAAAGTACAAACATTATTATAAACAACAATGAGAGCAAGAGTGCTTGCATTTTTCTTCCTATACCCCCCTATTTTAAGTAATTTCTTAAAAAAACATACATGCGTTGAAAACATCTTATTTTTTGAAAAATGAGATAAGCCAACATTTTAGTTTTCCTTATTTGTTAAAATATAGGTATTTTGCAAAACATCTATGCATATTTCATCAAAATTTAAATAGGGGCCAAAATGGGCCCTTATCATACCTAGTCCTTTGAAAGTTACACAGGAAAGCAATCTGATAATATGAGAATATTAGCAAAAACTTAACTTCAACATTTCACTAAAACCTAAACGCAAAATTTCCAAATGTGTGACCTTGACCTTGTGGTCGCAGGTGATCAGAAATATGACGGAATGTTTTTCTACGACCTTATTAGTGAACAAATAAAATATGAATATCATGGAAGCAATCTGAGAATATCAGCAAAAATGTAACTTATTTAATAATCCATTCATTAAAGCATTTTGAGAATATGAGCAAAAGTGACGGATGGAAAAGCGGACAATTGAATTGAATTGAACTGAATTGGGGTTTTAAGGCGCACCAACACATGAAAAGGTTATATGGCGCCTAAAAGGCATGAACATGCCAGGCTCATCTTACATGTACATCGAGATAAAATATGGAAAATGGGCCTAGAACCTTCTCACCCTGAACTGCAGAGTTGCTGCAAATTCTATCGTAGAAACTCCATTTACGCTGGAGCCACCTTATTCTTTTTCTGCCACTGCTCTTTTGATGCGAGCGAGATAGCACCTGAAACAATGCAGGGATCATGATGAAGACCTTTAATGAACATGAACAAAAAATCGGACAAGGACAAAACAGTATAGCCCCCACCAATTTTGGTTGGGGCATAAT